>JARKIA010000453.1:0-83586 GCA_029289565.1 Mycena galericulata
GACCAACATCTTTGTCGCGAAGGACACGCGAGACTTACAAGAACATGACACCTCCTCGGGAGAAGAATGCAGAGGTGGAGTCCGGTATATTAACGAAGACGGAGCCAACTGCGGAAGGCGGGTTAATATCCGGTTACATTCCAATTCAATGGGATGCGCACCGATGATTCCCTGGAGTACAAATGTCCTGGACGCTATGAGCATGTTGTGGGGGGCACAGACACAATACTCACAAGATCGTGATAAGAGTCCCCGTCTTGGCACCCAGGATAATCTGCACACGGCGCAGCATCACCGCCCGCGCCTGCATGAAGAGCGAGGTCGTGTACGGCCTAGCCCGCAATCAGCTGGATACAGATACGTTTGTGTGGAGGACAAACGAGGATCGGCGCGTGCCTTTCGCATGCTCAGCCTGGGCACTGCGCTTGTATTGCTGCACGCGGTCCTTCTGACCCGGCGCGCACTCCTCGTTGTACGCGCCGATGTCCTCGCGGTTCTTGGCCATCAGCGGCGACGCGAGGAAGTGCTCCGCAAGCTCGGCGGACGAGCGGGGACGGGCCTTCTCTTCCTCGGGAGAGAGCCCGGGCCGTACTACGCGCCCAGCGGGATCGGTGACCTGGCAAGACCGTAAGTCGAACTAGCGATCGATGGATGCACGATATCAGCGTACGGAAACAATGAAGTCGGGCGTCGTCTGGCGCTCTGCTTGTGGCGCATATCCGAGCGAAAGGAAATAATCGCGAGCCTGGTCGGCCGGCCCGAAATACACCATGCGCCCCTCGCTGAGGACGCAGACCTTGTCAAACAGCGAGTATAGGGTCTCGGAGGCCTGGTAGATGGACACGATGGTAGTCGCGCGCCCGATGTCTGTCGCGATACGTAACGCCCGCCCAAATTCCAAGGCAGTCGAGGCATCAAGGCCACGCGTCGAACTGAAAAGTCGTTAGTATTTTTTGAAATTCGTAGGAAAGAGGACATACTTGTCCCATGCGCCTATGCGCATTCTTGTGGCGAGTGCCTCCGCAATACTGACACGCTTCTTCTCGCCGCCGCTCACGCCGCGGATGGCATTGTTCCCGACTTTCGTGTCGCGCACATGGCGGAGCCCGAAAACGGTGCAGAGGATCTCCACCATCGTGTCGACGTACTCCTGGCGGCTTTGGAAGCGCGCCTGCGCCTGCGGTGCCCGGAGGCTCGCGGCGAACCGCAGGGTCTGCTCGACGGTGAGGGTGGGGAAGTGGACGTCGTCCTCCGGGCAGTACTGCACGTCTCCTCGGTAGTGGTCCTGGATTTGCTGAGGGGTGAGGGAGTCGTAGTGAACGGCGCCCGAGACTGAGTGGTATTCGTCGGTCTGATTCGTAAGTGTCTTGAGGAGCGTAGAGCACCCGGACCCGGGACGGCCGAGAACAACTGAGATGGCGGTGAGTATGGCGGGGACAAGTTGCGAATAAGCAGACTCACGAAGCATTTCGCCCGGACGAACAACACCAGAGATGCCATCGAGAATATTCCGCAACGGCGGGTGACGGAGAGTCTGGATACTCTCGATGATGGAAAGCGGATTAAGGGTCGAGCCGAGAGTGGGCTGATATGACGCCGACGCGCCCAGTCCGACGACGCGGAGGTTTTCAAACACCACGCCAAGCTCACGCCGCTCGATCTCCGCGTCTTCGATCCTGTGGAGTGGCCCTCAATAAAAAAATATATGGAAGGACATGAAAAAATACACACTTTTTGGTAATGAACTTGAGGGTCTTCTCGAGGTCGAAAGGGCCATTCCCCGGGTGCAGCGTCGCGTCAGAGTCTATACTTTCTGTTTTTGGTACCTTCTTGGAACCTCGCTCAGAAATTTGGGTGACAGTACGGCGGAGGCCCTGTACGCCAGCGGGGTCGAAAAAATCGACATCGACATGAGAAACACTGGATCTGCGACCCGTGCGGAAGGCAGAGGGGGGACTGTTGGTCATGGAGGATTCATCAAAAACAGGGTAACGGGTGGCAGGAGAGCGCGAAGGGTCGGTAGATGGCTCAACGCCGTCCTCCCGGATGTTGTGGAGGTCAGCCATAGTCCTTGGCAATACAAAATTCGACCCGCTGGCTTATATTCTTCCTAGATGATGTCATATAGCTGAACAAGGCCTTAGGCAATGGGTGTAATGCCAATTGACACTCGGATAGACGGGACAACCAGTCATGGGAAACGCAGTTCGGCCGCTACATAATTCCGCCGCTGAGTCGCAGACCATTACAGTCATCACGGTAGCCTGAGCGGACCGAGTTGTCCGCCTTACCCGCTTTATTGAAATGTTTAACTTGCCATCCCCGCTTTCAAGAGAGTTGTTACAAGGGCGAGAAAGCCGTGGAGAGAAGTCGACAACAGTACTTCGTCAGATAGGCGCCATGAGGTTTGGAGAAAACACGAACAAACTCAGGCTTCAAAGTGCGTGGCTGACAATCCTCGCCGGAAAGAAATGCCTCAAAGTCGTTCATTTCGGCACTTTTGAGCATATGGACCGCAAAATTTTGTTTTCCTCCTCAAGCTGCATACAACCATACCACACACTTGAAGGATTTGGCACGGAAAATGTGTGTCCCAAATGGTAACTTTTATGATGACTCATTGTGATTATGAAGTCGTATCCGAAAATGAGCGAGCTGTTAGTCTCTCTTGACAGACCCCTTCATTGTATTTAGCCCGTTCCTCGCTCGCGAGCTGTCCCCCGCGGCTCAGCGGATCCCTAGGTTGGTAATTCCGCGGTACATCAGCTGGTTCATCCCCTTGCATCGTGTTTTCGAAACCCCGGCCTGGGCCTTGATCTGAGGCTTGAGCCTGATAAAACTGCGATGTAAATCAATTGGACGAGAAGTTGGCGTGTACAACAACTGCCACATATCAAAGATTGTAAGTGAGCGACGACGACGACCTGAACGATTTACTGGAGAGATACTTGACGCAGGGACCCACTACGTTTGGGCGCAACGTTTCCGCAAGATGACCGAAACAATTTTGACCCAGGAACGTTGTATGCACCCTAAATCTAGACTATGTAGACGGTAAGTATATCATGGTGAAAGTGGGTTGATTAGAGTTATTGAATGGACTCGTAAGGGGACTCTGTGATTTATAGCTGAGGTGTCAAGTATCAGTTTTCTTAGGGGCTGAAACTGGGACATGGTATTGCTGTTCTGAGCCGTAGCTGCGTGAGGCGGATGGGGGTAATCACCCGCGGAACAATAATTCCCTGCTTAAGAAATCACCAATACAATGTAGTGGGAGATCCTGTAAAAGGATTGGTCGACTGAAAAATAGATAGATCAGCAAAGCGGACCGAAACGATCAAGGAAACCATACCTAATAATTTAATCCTCTTCACCATCGCTCTCGTCCGCGTCGTCGACAACACCGACAACGCCACCCGCATTGTCTTTGCCCTCCTCCTTCTCCCGTAACACACGCCCTGCCTCCCGAAGCTTGGCGCCGAACGCCTTACGGGCACCAAAGTTGGCACCGACGTCCCATATCTGCAGCTTGGCTTTGGATCCCGCGGCCGCAAGCGTCAGCGGGTCATCGGGCGAAAAGACAGTCGAGAAAACTTTTCCCTGTAATATCGTGCCCTTGAGATGCCTGTGCGCGAAGAAAATGTAGGCAACTCACGACACCGAGATCTCGGGAGGTGACGAGGCTGACGCCACGCTTGCCGTCGTCGTCTTCTAGTACGTTCCACACCTTGACAAGCTTGTCATTTCCGCCCGTTGCGATGCAGCCCCTGATGTGTGGGTTCACATCTAGCGCAGACGCCGCGCCATCGTGGGCAGAGAGGGTGAATTTTGCGGGGGAAGGTAGACTGAGGTCGGACGGGAGTGTCCGCACGTCGAAATTTAGAACAAGCCCATTTTCCAGTGATACCTGGGTTGAATTCGTGAGCAGAGAAACCCAGCGGCAGAGAGGGGGTTGGGCATACATAAAATCCATACTCCTCCCACGGATCCCACCGCATCGCCTCGACATCGCTACCCACGACCGCGCCCACCCCGGCATCGGGTGCGCGCGAGTCGAACGTCCGCACCGTTCGGTCGTAGCTTCCCGTCAAGAGTACACTCGGATCGCGGTCGTTCCAACGCACAGCCTGCACCTTGTCCTTATGTACGTCGAAACTCCGGATCGCGCCCCCGCCCTCCCCGTCAATGCTCGGATCGCGGCTTAAATCCCACAACTTCACCGTCCGGTCGGCGCTCCCGCTAGCGAGCAGATTACGTTGCGTTTTGTTCCAGCTGAGGGCAAGCACGGCGTCAACGTGGTGACCTGTCGCAGCGGCGCGGTGCTTGCTCTTTTTGCGCTTCTTCTTCCCTGTGCCAAGGGGTGTCGGAATGTGCGCTTTGGTTTCGTCTGGGCGGCCGAGGATCGACGCTGGGTACATAGACTCGAGGACGTCGACGGACCAGATCTCGATTTCAGGGTCCAGAGTACCTACCGCGATGTAATTTCCGAAACCAGTGCTCGTGGAAGAGGATCCGGCAGCAGTTGGGGGAAAGTCCAGCCATTCGAGACAGAGAGGAAAATTCGGGAGCATCAGGTCGTGGTGGACATAGAGGTTTTCCTGAGATTCATCATAGACGTAAATCTCTAGTTGTGATATTTCGTCCTCAGTTTTGGCAACAACGAGTAGGTTGTCAGTAGGTAGTACTTCGAGCTCCTCGCGCTCGTCGTCGGCTTCATCCTTCCTTACAAGTCAGAACCTCCAAAAAAAACAGCCAACGTCGAGAACACACCTCTTTCATGGTGATATATGGATCCTCTTCATTATCTCGATAATAAGTAAGACCTTTGATGTTGCTGAAGGGACCAACAGCTGCTCGGCGTCAAAAAAGATTGCACATCGAACAAAAAAAACGTACTGGCAGTTTTGAGGTCGTTGTCATAATCATCCAAATTATATTCGGTAAGATCGTCCGCGTTACGCTTCGGTTTGGGGTCCACATCCATTGCGTCCTCGTCCTCGCTTGCAGCAACGATTCAGCCTTTTGAACGCGAATCACCGAAGAAAGACGCACTCGACCCAATCATCTTCATCGCCGGTGTCGCCCGTGTCATCTGCCTCCTCTCCCTCGGCGCCTAGACCCATGGATTTCGCAGCTTCATGTGCGCGCTCGAGTTCGATTCGGGCATCTTCGAGCTGAATTCTCGAGAGTGCGCTCACTCGTTCGAGCTCCTGGTCATCAAGGACATATTTTGCGGGGTGCTGAGCCGCGACACCACGTCGCACCCAGGACACCGCAGAGATCAGACTGCTCATGTAGGAGGATAAGAATATATTTTTTCCTCCCATATTTGGATCCAGTGCCTGCGGCAAACACTCCGCTTAAACCATGAGCATCTCGCGCGCGTCTGCTATCTCTCTTCTCAATTCCGTACAGCGCGGACTGTCTCCTCTAGAACTCATCTATGTTCCTCACGAAAAGTGGCCGTTGCCGCGCTCGCGGCCCCCGGTCTCCCCGCTGCAAATATCGATCCTCGATTCGTCCTTCAACCCACCAACCTTGGCACACCTTGCTCTAGCTAATGCACCACGTCCAGTGAGCGGAAAAGAAGCAGGCCGCGATTACGATGCGAAAATATACCTTCTCTCTGTCCGAAACGCGGACAAGTCTCTGAAGGCGACAGATGCATCGTACGTCCAGCGTCTGGAGATGATGCTGCGGCTAGCCAAGGACAGCGCCGCGCCCGATGTTGGGCAGGAATCCCTGCACCAAGTGGCGATCGGGATAATCGATGAGCCGACGTTCGTCGGCAAGGCGAGCAAGCTGCGCGCCTTTTTGGAGCAGCGGCTCTCTGGGTTCGGATACTCCCCGTCGCAACCTCAGCTCACGTTCCTGCTTGGATTCGATACCCTGGAGCGGCTGCTGGCTCCTCGCTACTACGGCTCGTCACACACGGACCCGGAGGCAGAGTCAAAGATGCTCTCGTCTCTGCACAAATTCTTCTCCACAGAGCATGACAATGCCCGCGTCGTGTGTGCGCGGAGGGCGTCATCCTCCACCGCGGAGGCCGCGACCCTCGCTCTTGCGGACCAGTTTTTTCCTGAACACCGCATCGTGCTCATTGACATCGGGGAGGTGGAGCAGACCTATAGCTCTACTGCCGTGCGTACTGCTCGGCTACGTGATGATCCCAGCTGGAAAAACCTCGTGTCTCTCGGTGTAAAAGAGTACATCACTGCAGAGGGATTGTACCGGGACCCTTGATACAGCACCCAGCGACTTATGCTTTTGTACTCCGCATTGCCCGAAACTTTAAGACAAATAAAAGAAGTACAAAGTACGTCGCGACCCGGGGCCGATCATAGCGACACGAAATCTAGCGAGTCTGAGGCATGTGCCTCGGTCCAACCTTATGACGGGCGACACACAGTCGGAGGTGCAGATTCCCGCCCTCGGCATCAGCGCAAATCGGTCCAAGATTTCGGAGAAGGCCGCCAGTAACTGGCGCATATCCGATTCCATTCGAGTGAAGATCAAAGCTGTCGAGCTGGGGGTGAGGCCCGTGTTGAAAGTTACCCCGCGGAAGTTTGCAGTGCTTGTACAACAGATGACCCTATGCTGATAGTATCCGTAGCATACACATGACGCGATGTATGTAGTACGGGCCCCGGTTGTTTCTTAACGGGACCGCGCCGGAATATACCTACCTACCTACCTATGTGCTAATTTTAATAATGAAAAACCATCAACTCTCTGGAATCGATGATGCAAGTGTATTAGCGACGATTTAAGTTAGACGCGGGAGAGGGGGATTACATGTACATACGCAAATTAATCTGTGATATAGTAGATTATAAACCGATCCGGGAACACGCGCCCGCGCTACAGCCTAATCTTTACAACATCGTAAGAGAAAGAGATCATCAAAGAGAAAAAAAGCAAGAGCCGTCACATCCCAAACCGAAGGTCTCTCCCGTGAGGGCTCATGTCCGATGGCTGAGGCAGGCCGCTCTGACCGTTGTGTGGGGAAAGCGGGGGGCGCCGGATCGGTGTCAACCTGCGGTGCGGGGTCTTGATGATAAGGGCACGGTCGAACAGTTCCTGCAGAGCGAGATTAATTCCAGCGTCTTTGAAGGAGTCGACTGCTTACAGGAAGCTTGGCCTCGGAGGGGGGCGTGTTGGACCGCGCCCGGTCGTAGTCGAAGGCTGGGCCTAAAGGACTCTCGCCGTCAAGGGCACGCACGGATGGATCGATCCACAGCCCGTTCTTTCTGAAGATGGGCGGCGGAGAGGACTCGAGCTGCATCGTGGAGAGTCAGACTAGGATGCGTAATGATAAAAAGAAGCCGTACGTCTTGGAGAAACCCGTCGGCCGCCGTCGCGAGCTCGAATCCGGACCCGAGCTTGAAATCTCCTGACGAGTAGGTGGGTCCCTGGATATCCAATGTAAATCATTGGTGCCGAGACAGTGGGTGGATGCATACGGGTCTGAGCCTGAGGTCGAGCTTCTTCCAAGGAGAGACGGGAGGCGCCGCGAGCTACGTATGAATCTCGTCAGTGTCCAAGGTCGACACGGCGTTAGAAAGTGACACCCGCACTTCTTGGAAAAAGTCGTTATTGTACTCAGTGCTTGGGCCGGGACTGAAAGAGACGGGGGCCCGGGGAGAATCGTCGAACGTTGGAACCTGCGTCAGCGATGATAAACGGGTGGCAGGCGAAACGCAGAAAAAACGCATACTAGGGCAAGGAAGGACGGTTCCGATTCCTCGTCCTGTTTTCATGTTGAAGCTGGTGATGAGTCGGGGAGTGGCGAGCTTACCGATAGCGAATATACGGCCTCCTGGGTGTTCACCGCGGGCTGGACTTCTGGATCGGATTCACCTTCTCCATCCGACTCCCCGTCCGACGAGTCCGAGTCAAACATGCCAGGCTGAAGAAGGGTTGAGCGGAAACGGTTCAGGGTCAAGTCAATTTACACTGACGACCGGTGGAGAAGCGGATCTCTCCAAAACCCTTCGTGCATTGAGAGTGCGTTCGGATCATCCTGACGACCAGGATCAGGTTCAGGATGCAGGATCGGCAACCCGGTCCGGTCGCTAGCCATCAGTCACCCCATGTAACAACTTGCCACTCTGATGTGGTAGTTTCCTCAGTGGTGGGCTCATTCTCGCACTTTCCGTTCCATAAAAAATCCTAGAGCTGTATTAGTACATTGTCTATCATCTCATGCAACCTTTTGGTGCCCTGCTACCTACATCGGTCCCGAGAAATCGAAAGGTGCATTTTGTGACGCTGCCGAAGCACCGCCTCGTTACCACATCAAAAATCACTCTCGGAGGATAAATATCTTTGTACAAAGGTATCAAAAAAATCTGGGAATATTTAAGAGTATTCTCTGGGTGTATATGAGCTCAAGGCGTTGTGCCGAAGGACATCTACGCAGAGAACATAAAAATATCAAGTAACTGGTACTATCTAGGGTTATCTATTGTTATCAATCAACATCGGGTAAGTTATTGCCGAGTCACCGATCCTGCATCCTGATCCTGATCCTGAAGTTTCAGGATGATCCGAACGCACTCTGAGGAGGAACTGCAAGTCTACATGGTGAGGTAAATGCCATGCTACTCATCTGAGAATATTGGATGACGCGCCGCAGGACACGTTTCTGTGGCGCGCCGAGTCGGAAGAGGTTTTTTCCCCCTCACTACGACCTGTAGTTAACATCTCGGAGATTACAGAGCGGGACTGAACCCACAAAGCGAGATATGAAGCCCTCGCTGCTTCCAGGAGTGGCTCGAAATAGGGTCGGAAGACGTTGGTGACGTGCAGAGTGTCGTAGTCGGACTCAATCCACTTCATCGCAACCAGAACATGGAAACCTCCATCGACTCGCGATAGTTTCGCCGTGTCGATTCCGTTCGCCAGGAGTCCGGGGTCGGTCTTTTTCATGATCTCTTTTAGCACGGCATGAGAACGGACGGCATTGTCGAGAATCTAAACCATCCTTAGGTCAACCATGATACCGAGGGTTTTTCAGAAAGACTCTTACTTTCGCAAAGTTGGATGGCTGCTCATGTTGTATATAAGGAAGAGTCATGATGAAGAGCGCTTGCTCAAGTACAGTCTTGCCTATACGAGAGTAGTCGTCACGACAGATGGGTGTGGGATCCGAAACGGAGAAAGATCCAGCCGAAACTGTACAAACCGGCCACAGCGAGGCCCGCATTTTGGGTAGGTTGCGCGGGGGGAGATACTCGGGGCGCTTAGCGAATGAGAGAACATCGGCGTTGACGCGCTGGTCAATTCTCATTTGTGAGGACTTTCGCTTGGGGGGCATGGTGGGTGGGAGGCGAATTTGGCACAGTGGGCGAGGTGGTTCTCAAGACGGGTGGCGCAGAAGGAGAGGCGACGCGAAGGAGATAAAGGAAAAAGACAAGAAAGAATGCTTTTATGTAACTCGCGTTGAACGTGATTGGCGTCCTGCACTGCCACTGACCGCAATCAGGTCCCATGGGCGCAGATCCTGATAACTCCGCAAATCAAGTGTTACGCCAGAAATCCCTAAAAATCGCCCGAGGCCGAGGCGGGTGGCCATAGGAGAAGCTTTCCAAGCCATAAATATTTCCGTTCGACTCTGAAACAATACAAGAGTGTCGAAGAGTACTTGAAGAGTTCAAGAAATTCGAAGAGAGTTTGTGTGAGGAGTTTCAGCTTGCCAGTGGGTGAGCTTTGCTGCCCGACCAAGTGTGGCTCAGTCGTGGCGCGGACGAATTGCAAGGAACTCATCAAGTGGGCGAGGCGATTGCTAATCCACGCCCAGCATATATACACCCTAGGCTCACTGTTCGTCGTGTCCGCTGTAGTTCAGTTGGTAGAATGGCGGGTCCAAAGCTAGCGCGGCGGACTCAGGTCGGCGGTTCGATTCCGCCCAGTGGCACCCCTTGGAGCCGGGCACCGCTTTGCGAAGCCGCGTCCGCGTGAAATTTCAGATGCGTTCTCCTTACGCCTATTCTGGGTTTCTAATCAGAAATACTTTATTTTCTTTGCTTCACCGCGGTGGCCGATGACTTTTCGGGAACAAAACACCAGATCCAAACATGTCTTCCCGTTTGCCTGTATTTTTATAGTCGTCCGAAAGATAATCCTAAAAATCCACTTTCTCGGATACATTTTTGATTCACAAATAAAACCCAAATTCAATTCCCCTTTGCATCGCAAACGCTCGAGAAAAATACCCCATTTTCTGTTGCTTTTATAGCAGTAGAAATATGTTGTTTTGTGTCCCAAACAGAGGGATTACAATGGAAAAATACCTGTTTGGTGCTCGAAAAGGGGTCTGCTTCTCAACTAAAAAGAAACTGAACATAGCGTGTTTTTCGTGGGAGTTTGGGATGAAAAAATAGACTCTGTTTTTGATGCACAACATATGTCCAAAAATGTATCATTTTTTCCGGATCTTTGGGGCGGCGAGGAAAATTTACCCAAACGGGAAGTCATGTTTGGACCACATGTTTTTGTCCCTAAAATCCATCGGCCACCGCAGTGCTTCCCAACCTGGAGAACAGCCGACCCTACCAGGGACAGTCCTCTTTTGTCTCACAGCTCGTGACAGACGCCAAGCAAATTTCTCTAATTTTCTCCTTGCGCTTGTGATCTTCCGAGTCTGGCATGTTGTAGACCGTAAACCGTTCACCACTACAGTAGACTACAGTACATAGTCGATCTCAAGATTCTTGCTTTGCAGTGCCTTACTAGCCAAATCGGCTGGAATGTCGTCATATATCTACAAATCTCGGGCGGCGGCATATATAGTGGCAATTCCATAATGAAAGCCATGTTTCAGACATAAAATAGACCATTGACCAACGGGTACACTATTCGAACTTCCTCCGACGATAGTGGATACTTTTCGGGTCCTTCGGCATCAGGATCAGCGTCTACAGTGAAATGGTAAGTTTTGGGAAAGGAGGAAGGAAGACGAAGGGACGAACATGGTAGTTGTGCTCGGGCACAGGGGTGGGCAGCCGGAGTTCTACCCGCCGGATGAGCGTCGCGATGATAGTGCCGATTTGCAAGTACGCGAACTGGACAGGGGGGGTCAACTCGGGTTGCGAGGGGAGCAAACATACACACCTGCTCGCCAATGCACCGGTGCTTGCCCGCTCCGAACGGCTGGTACGGGCTCTCCGTACCCTTGCTCACCGCACCGAATCCGTAGTCAATCTTCTCGCCGTGCTCGTCCGTGTACGACTTGAGCGCCTGCGCGGCGACCCCGTCTTCGTCGCTCCATCTCGACGGCTCCCACTTGTTGCTGTCCTTCCAGATGCGCGGG
Source organism: Mycena galericulata (assembly GCA_029289565.1). Lineage (NCBI taxonomy): Eukaryota > Fungi > Basidiomycota > Agaricomycetes > Agaricales > Mycenaceae > Mycena > Mycena galericulata. The sequence goes on from JARKIA010000453.1 coordinate 11,315, forward strand.
TCAACCTGCGAGACGATCGGCGACGCGAGCACGTATGTGTCCTTAGGGACGACGTATACCCCGTTCTCTGACGGCGCGGCAAGGGATGCGGGAACGGCGACGTCCTCGCTCACCTGGCGCATGATGCTGTGAATCGGGGGATGCATGCGCAGGGTCTCGCGAACGCATGAGTCGAGGATCGGTAACTTCCGCAGGTCTTCATAGCTCATCGGGCGCAGCGAACCGTCGGGGCTGCCAAAGTAGTTGACCTGCTCTTCATAAAGGGCGTCGCTGGAAACGTGGGATGAGTGGCCGTTAAGGGATAAAAGAACCCCACTGACGCGACATCCGTCCGAGACGCAAGGTGCAGCATAGTCCAGGCGAGTGTCGCAGAGCTGGTGTGTTGGCCAGCCATGAGCAGTGCGATCATGATGTGCGCGACTTCGTGGTCCTTGAGCTTGGCCCCGCCACGGTATTGCTGGTCGAGCAGGGACGAGATCATGTCGTACTGGTGATCGCCATTCGGATTCTGTCTGCGTTTTTTTATGATTTCGACGTAAAAGTCGGTCAGCTTCTTCTGCGCCCTGTCGCGCTTCCGATAACTGTCGAGTGGCAGGCTGGGAAAGAGAAAGTTGAGAGGCGTGAAGCCCCCATCGAGATCGGTGAAGAGCTGCGAGAAGGTCTTGTCAAGGCCATCCCTGACTTCGCTGCCTTGCAAGGTGCGCGATGCCGTCAGGATGGTAATCTCCGCCATGGCGCGGATGGCGTCAAAGCTTCCCCACTCGTTGATGTCGTTGTCTTGGTACGTGCGGAAGCGTACGTCGGTTTTCAAGAATTGCTCAACCTCGTCCTCGACCATACCCACGTATGCGCGAAAGGTTTCTGTCGAGAGGCCAAACTTGACAAACTTCTTCTGTTGCATGAAGACTTCATTGGGGACATCGTAAACGACATCTTTGCCGAACACAGGGGTAGTCAAATGCTATTTCCCATTTTAGCTACGAAGGTGGTTTGATCGAAATACACACCTTATATGCTCCCTCCGCATTGAACGCCGTTGATTTTCCGCCTAGCACGAAATTGCTTCCCTTTGGACTGAGAGCGACGGTGACTTTCCGGCCGAGGAGGATGAACGTAAAGACATTGCCATACTGCACAAGGTCAGACTGAATTCATTCACGCAAAACTGACACGACCTTCTCCTGGCATGCCTGGAAGAAATTGATTGGGTCGTTTCCATACCAAATGGCAGAGCCGACGATAGGGAGCCAATGGAAGACGAGAGGGGGATCTGAAGCTTTCCGAGGCACGATTTTCTGCCACAACGCGTTGAAAAGGACGGCGAGGATGGGGGTATTTATGAGGGCGAGAAGGAGCCATCGTGAGCTAGGGACCTGCTGCGCCTGGGCAAGATATCCAGACCAGACATCGGCGAGGGGATTTGAGGCGTTGAGCGGGGTGGCAGACATGGTCGTTCAGGTGAGAACTACTCGGCTGCATTTTATGTTGCCACTTTTTTTAATCGAACGATTTGGGATTATGCGATTCACGCTCATTTCTATTTATGGAATACTTGGGATCTACACAAGACGAGACCAAACTAGACCTGTAACAGCACGATTTACAGGCCGAGAGATACTACTCCAAACTATCGACTGCGATTTTTTTTAAATAAAATAAAATACCTCGTGTGAAGCAATTTTCGGACCGGAAGCGGGCAAGATATTCAAAACTCACACACTCCCGGTTTGCCGGACAGGGAAATCGGTGGGTAGCAGTGAAGGACACTCATGGAGACTTGCAATGAGCATGGAATTAGTAAATCGAAAGCAACGGAAAAGTTGAACTTCAACTTGAAGAAAGCCTGAAAAAGTAACGTGACCAAGTTCCTCCTTGTTCTGCACGGCATCTTCATGGCGGGGCCATATTACTCTTACGGGGGCCAGGCCTTTTACAACCCGGAATATAACTACTATCAACTGAGCTCGTCCACGGGATACAACGACGGCTATTTTGTGCGCGATTATGCTGGTTACGGCTATGGCTATGGAGATTACAGCGCTCCTACACCTCCCCCACGTCAGAGAACGCCCACCCCTCCCCCTCCGCCTGCAGAACCCTCTCCAGAGTACCTTGCTGCCTCCTTGTCTGCACAGCCAAGTAGTGTAACCCCCGGACAACGTAAACTTCTCATATTCGACCTGAACGGGACCCTCCTGCTGCGTTCGCCGCGCAGTTACGGGCAGCGCAAGATATATCTAAGACCGTACGCACGCTCTCTCGTTGCATATATTGCGCATCCCGCTGTCCGCGCATGGCTCGACTGCATGGTTTGGAGTAGCGCCCAGGCGCATAACGTGCGTGAGATGGTTGAGCGTGTATTTGGCACTGGAGAAGGCGACGGGACTGGGCCCATTCTACGCGCTGTGTGGGCCAGAGATACGCTGGGGCTTGGCCGGGAGGCTTTTTGTGAGTTTCGATCTTTACGCCGAAATTGTGCCCGTCCCCCTTTTTTTGCCATCAATGTACCTTTTCTATGCACCTACACATAATTGACCACACAATCTGTTCGATCATTCTCTAACTAATACCCTGCCCAGACCAAAAGACTCAAACGACGAAAGATCTTGCCAAACCTTGGGCCTTTTTTGCAAGCCCGCGTGATTCAACAGCATCTCGTCCACCCTCTCCATCCGATAACAATGTGGTCTACGCAGCCGCAGATCATGAAACCGGCGCCGGCGACGACTCAAATTCCTCGCACCCACCCCCGGGCGCTCTCACCTCTTTGTCCTCCCCACCATCCTCACCTCCGCTGCCTCCCTCATCTGCCCCTACGGCGGTCTCGACATCCAAATTCTCGAACGCATCCAGCCCGGTCAACATCAACCCCGGTCCTCTACCCCTGCCTTACCCTCATGGCCCAGATTCCACCCTTCTCGTTGATGACTCCCCTCTGAAGGCGCGCCTTCAGCCGTGGAACCACCTTTGCGTTGCGGAGTACGACGCCGCCACCCGCGCGCGTGATCGCGCTGTGGCGAGCCTCCCGCCCGATTCTGAACCGTCTAGAGAAACTGCGCCTCACACGAATGGAAACGAGGCTGGCGGCAAGCTTCCCAGCTCGCTGCGCGCGGAGCTGGATGGCCTGGCAGAAGAGTCTGCTGCGGCCGTGACTGGGGAATTGCCGCGCGGCGCGAATACGGTGGCCGGGAAGGACCGGTGGCGGAAACGCCGGCGGGAGGACAAGAAGGCACAGGATGAGGGATATGCGACGGATACGGGGGTGCCGCTGCCGGAGGGGGTTGTTAGTGCTAGCGCGAAAGAGGATGCGCAGAGCATCACGGCGCCGCAGACGGCTGGTGTGAGCAAGCGCGCGCTGCGGCGGGAGCGCAAACGGCTAAGGCAGGCAGAGGCGTTGGCGGAGCGCCTCGGGCTTGCCCCACAGTCTGTGGAGCAACAGTCGGCAGGAACAGATGAGGTGGCCGATGGGAGCGACGCGTCCTTGAGTTCATCTTCTCCTGTTCGGCCTCTGGCCCCGGTTGAAGCGGTACCCGAAAATATCCAGAGCAACCGTGCTGAAACCCAAATCGAAGGCCCGAGCGGGCTTGAGGCAACACTAGATGCGGAGGCCCACGTTCCTCCGCCGGTGCCAGGTCACGATGGGAGTAAGAAACGCAAACGGGAACTAGATGGAGAGGAGGACGCAGGCACGCAAGCAGACACCATAATCGACGGAGATGCACGACCCCATTTCTGCGCAGACGGCGAGCCGTACGACCCGACGCTACTCGCGGTGGTCGGGGTACTTGCGCACGTACGCACCGTCGGGAATGTGGCCGCTTGGGTGCGCAGCGGGGGGCTCGCGGCAGCCTACCAGGACGCATGTGAGAACGGGCAAGATTCGGAAGTAGCTGCACCTCTCAACAACGAGGATACTGCGAACGACAAAATTGGCAACGATGCACCGGCGCACTCTGAAGCAGAGACCGCCCTCTCCTCGGACCCCAACCAGTGGTTCGCCTCGAAGCGCCTGCTGACTGCGTGGGCAGCCCGCGGGCGTGCTGCACTGGCCGAGCTCGGAATTGAGGCGGCGCCCGGCGTCGAGTGAGCGAGCTGGGTGAAGGTATTCGACTGGCTTTCGTTTTTAGAACCGATGATGGATGGATTTCGAACGGACTTCGCAGCAAAGCCGCAGTTCCATTGACCGACTTAGAAGCTGCTCTAGCTTAGCCTGAACGTACATTACTACGCGCCGTCGCCGACACTGCTGGGACTTGCGGCGCTGCTATTCCACGCGCTACTACGCAGATCCTGCTTTCTTTCTCCCCTGCTGGTTCTGCCGAGCGCATCTGTACAATATCTGCGACGAATGTTTGGCGCTTAAACTCAATGCTAGTGCTGGATGCCACGGCCCATGACTGTAAGTCAGTACGGCTTGGCTCAACTATCCGGTCCCTTCTGTATCGATCATGATGGGTGGATTATTAGTCATTGCTGTAATTAGTGTATACATATGTTTCGAGCGACATCCTCGAGCCCTTGCGATTCATAATACTGTTTTTGGGTCTAGTTGATTGTAAGCTTCGGCTCTACATTACAGAAGGGCCGGTTCTGGCGAAATACAGCAAGCGCAAGGGAAGAAACTGAGAGAAATTTGCCGTACGCCTGTCACGAACTGTGAGACAAAAGAGGACAAAAGACGGACTGTCCCTGGTAACGGCAGAGGTTCAACTAAAAGATACGGCTGTTCTCCAGGTTGGGAAGCAAAGAAAAAAAGTATTTCTGCTGAGAAACCAGATACGGTGCAAGGAGAACACATCTGAGTTTCTTGCGAACGCGGCGTCACAGCGCGGGGCCCGCCTCCAAATTGTGCCACTGGGCGGAATCGAACCGCCGACCTGAGTCCTCCGCGCTAGCTTTGGACCCGCCATTCTACCAACTGAACTACAGCGGACACGATGAAAGACGAGCGTTGGATGGTTATATGCTGGCCGTAGATTAGCAATCAATCACCCATGCACCTCAAGCACTATAGTATAGGTCAGCGTTCAACAGTTCGCAAAACTTACCCTGACTCCTTGCTGGAGCTCTCCGACAATCTCTCCCATGAAATTCTAGAGTTCTTTCTCTTCGTCGGCCTAGGCGTTACATCGAGGTCGGACGAGAATGTGCATTAGCGAGGCCAAATTTGTGGCCACCTGCCTGTATCGGCCTCCTTCGACCTGGGGCGATATCTGTGGATTTAATGCGATTTACCCTTGGTTTACAGTGTATGCACCGGAAGGAATCTGATCCCGGAGTTATCAGGATTTGCGCCCATGGGACCTAATTACGGACAGTGGCAGTGCAGAACGCCAATCACCTTCAACGCGAGTTACGTAACAGCATCCTTTCTTTCTTTCTTTCCTCCATCTCGTTCGCGTCACCTCTTCTTCTGCGCCACCTCGCCTTGAGCACCATCTCTTCCACTGCACCGAACACGCTTCTCTTATGCCCCCCAAGCGAAAGGCCTCACAAATGGGAATCGACCAGAGCGTCAATGCCGACGTTCTTTCGTTTGCCAAGCGCCCCGAATATCGCCCTCCGCGCAATCTTCCCAATATACGAGCCTCTCTGTGGCCAGTTTGTACAGATTCGGCTGCGTCTTTCGTCGTTTCGGACCGCACTCCCATTTGCCGTGACGACTACTCTCGTATAGGCAAGGCTGTACTCGAGCAAGCTCTCTTCATAATGACGCTTCCCCATATACACCATGAGCAACCCTCCAGTTTTACGAAAGTGAGAGTCTTTCTGCAAACCCCTCATTATCGTGATTGACGCAAGGATGGGTAGATTCTCGACAACTCCGTCCGTTCTGACGCCGTGCTCAAAGAGATTATGAAAAAGATTGACCCAATGCTCCTGGACGGTGTCGGCACGGCGAAATCTGTTCGAGTAGATGGCGGCTTCCATGTACTGGTGGCCATGAAGTGGGTCGAGCTCGGCTTCAACACTCCGCAGGTCACGGATGTCTTCCGACCTTACTTCGAGCCACTCCTCGAGGTAGCGAGGGCCGCCTATTTCTTTTTGTACGGTTCAGTTAAGCTTTCGAATTTCCGACGTGCTGATGACAGGTCGTAGTGCGGGTAAGAAAAGCGATGGACCCACACGCGAGCAAAGGGTGCCGGCTGGTGCGTCATCATCCACATATCGTAAGCTGTCACTGAGTTCAACGGATAGGCATGCAATTCCTCCTCAATGCACGAAAAATTTCGGAGAGATCCGCTTCTCCACCTGTTGTCAGTGTAAATTGACTTGGCCCTCAACCGTTTCCGCTCAACCCTTCTTCAGCCTGGCATGTTTGACTCGGACTCGTCGGACGGGGAGTCGGATGGAGAAGGTGAATCCGATCCAGAAGTCCAGCCCGCGGTGAACACCCAGGAGGCCGTATATTCGCTATCGGTAAGCTCGCCACTCCCCGACTCATCACCAGCTTCAACACGAAAACAGGACGAGGAATCGGAACCGTCCTTCCTTGCCCTAGTATGCGTTTTTTCTGCGTTTCGCCTGTCACCCGTTTATCATCGCTGATGCAGGTTCCAACGTTCGACGATTCTCCCCGGGCCCCACTCTCTTTCAGTCCTGGCCCAAGCACTGAGTACAATAACGACTTTCTCCAAGAGGTGCGGGCGTCACTTTCTTACGGCGTGTCGACGTTGGACACTGACGAGATTCATACGTAGCTCGCGGCGCCTCCGGTCTCTCCTTGGAAGAACCTCGGCCTCAGGCTCAGACCCGTATGCATCCACCCACTGTCTCGGCACCAATGATTTACATTGGATGTCCAGGGACCCACCTACTCGTCAGGAGATTTCAAGCTCGGGTCCGGATTCGAGCTCGCGACGGCGGCCGACGGGTTTCTCCAAGACGTACGGCTTCTTTTTATCATTACACATCCTAGTCTGACTCCCCACGATGCAGCTCGAGTCCTCTCCGCCGCCCATATTTAGAAAGAACGGGCTGTGGATCGATGCATCCGTGCGTACCCTTGGCGGCGAGAGGCCCTCAGGTCCAGCCTTCGACTACGATCGGGCGCGGTTCAACACGCCCCCCTCCGAGGTCAAGCTTCCCGTAAGTTGTCGACTCCTTCAAAGACGCTGGAATTAATCTCGCTCTGCAGGAACTGTTCGACCGTGCCCTTGTCATCAAGACCCCGCACAGCAGGTTGACACCGATCCGGCGCCACCCGTTTTCCCCACACAACGGCCAGAGCGGCCTGCCTCAGCCATCGGACATGAGCCCTCACGGGAGAGTGCTCCGGTTTGGGATGTGACGGGTCTTGCTTTTGTCTCTTTAATGATCTCTTTCTCGCGATGTTGTAAAGATCGGGCTGTAGCGCGGGCGCGGGTTTGGGCCTCCCTCTTCTTGGATCGGTTTATAATCTACTGTATCACAGATTAATTTGCGTATGTACATGTAACCCCCCTCTCCCGCGTCTAACTTAAATCGCCGCTAATACACTTGTATCATCGATTCCAGAGTTGATGGTTTTTCCTTATTAGAATTAGCACATAGGGTCGTCTATTGTACAAGCACTGCATACTTTTACTTCCGCGGGGTAACTTTCAACACGGGCCTCACCCCCAGCTCGATAGCTTTGATCTTCACTCGAATGGAATCGGATATGCGCCAGTTACTGGCGGCCTTCTCCGAAATCTCGGACAGATTTGCGCTGATGCCGAGGGCGGGAATCTGCACCTCCGACTGTGTGTCGCCCGTCATGAGATTGGACCGAGGCACATGCCTCGCGATAGCGCGGAGGTCCTCCAGCGGATCGGCGATATCTTTGCGTGGCGCCTCCATCCATCGTTTCAGCGCCATGAGCACCCAGGATCGAGTATGCAGATCCTGCGTGCGCTTCTTGAGCCGGTCGTCCGCCTGGAGCCACTCCATGTACTCCTGCAAGTACTCGGCGGAGAAGCGCGGCTTCTTCCCGAGCATGGCGCTATAGATCTGATAGTGCCCGATGAGGTCCGAATAACGGCGTAGCGGTGACGTTGCGCGCATATAGCCCTCGCCTTCGGGGGCGGCCATACTCCAATGGGCCCCGGGACTGAGGCTGTAGGCCGCGACGGGCATGCGGGTCGCATACGCCGCGAGGGCTCCTCCATCGATGAAACCCAGGGAATCGCGCAACGAGTGCAGTTTTTCCAACCCGGCGGGGGTGGCCTCCAATGGCGTCGCTATCCGGCGTAACACGAGGACTCCGCGTTCAGCACACCACCGGGACGCTGTACGACAGGCGAGTTTCATGCCCTCTGCCACCATACCCCGTGCACTGGTGGCAATATCATACATGGTGTAGACGGAGTAGTCGAAGTGGGGGAACCCGCGGAACTCGCTCGCACTTTCGCTCAAGGTGGGACTTTGAATGTCTTTTGGCACCACGAAATTCTCGATATTGACCAACTCGTTATTCGTCTCGAATATGCCCTTGTCGATACGGCTCTTCGACATGCGGTCCCGGATCATGAATAGTGTGCGTAGGTCCTTGAGCTGTCTGTCAGGTAATTGTGGATTCGGCGGTGACGCCGGGGGAATGCTGAATGGATAGAAACGCGACATTATTTTGCCCGTGACGGCAATATCCACCTGATCGTACGACAGCTTTATAAAATTGCGTGCGATCCCTGGGCGTACGACAGATTCCACCAGATCCCCGCTCGAGTTGATCTTTGAGCTAAATGTCAGCACCCGATTTTCGGTCTGCGCAGCCAGCGAAAATCCAGGCCGGCCTGAGTACATCAAACTCTTTGGGAATAAGGGCCAGGAGCGATGGATGAAGTATGCGCTTTGGCTCTGTTGAGCCGCGCGCTGTGCGAGAATATGGGTCGGAGGTATCGTGGATGCTGGGTCGGCGATGTGTACATGGACCCAGTAGGAATCTGGTTCTCCTGGGATCGTTTCAACAGATACCCCATCGTCCAGCTCGTGAGCTCCTACGTCGTCGACGACATAGATGGGCATGTCGCCGAAATCGTGACGGAGGTGATCCAGGGGATCTGACGCGTAAAAGTCCTCTGGACCTAAGGGTTCGCTTCGTGGCGGCGTCGCAAGGGAGCGCTGTACGAGAGCGTCTGTGGCTTGAGCTTGAGGCGATGTTTCGGGATCGTCTTGGTCGAGATTGAGGATACGCCGAAGAGAAAAAATGTCCTGCCAGGGAGCATAAACCCCCAAGTCGATGAGCGCCATATGGATTTGATGGTCATCGACCGCCGCGTCGGGCTCCAGCTGACGCATTATCGCACTCTGTCCCAGGGAGTAGGGATCCCGTTGGATGGAGCGGTATGGCTGGAAGCTTTGGTGTAGGAAGGTGATGATGGTGATATCCTCGGGAGTCCATGTGTGCTCTGCGCGGTGCTGGGATGGAGTATCGTTCCGAGTTTCCGAATGAAGTTTCCGGTTGGCCGATATAATGGGGAGGGCGCGTCGAGCAAAAGCCTGGAGTGGGCCATCCTCCTGGTGGCTCCACTTCCTGACAGTTTTCATATTCTCAACATGGGATGCCGGACGAACATCGAACGATTGCGTACGTCTGTACGAGTGGTTGGCGACAAAGTACTGAGGTCGTTCCATGAGGTATTTGTGCGCAGCGAACAAAGATATCAGGCTCGGCCGTTTGAAGAAGTAACGTGCGACTTCCGCAACGGTCGTGGATGCCCACTTGTCGGGGTCCCGCGACTTCACAAGGGAGTAGATATCGGTGGGCCTGCTCATGAGCTCAGTCATGGCAGCCTCTAATGCGCGCTCGACCTGACGTATACGTTGTAAGACTTGGATACGTGCGTTTAGCTGGCCAGCGTCCACTGCGATTTCCACTGTAGAGCACCTTTGAGCAAGGTCGGGCGGGGCGAGAGCGGGGACAGAGAACATGACATCGTCTCGGAGAGGATCCCACACTTCTCCCGAGGAGACAAGGGTTACAACATGCCATCGCAAGTCTTTGTATAATTCCCCGAGGACTACACCATGCGTGGATAGTTCGTTTCTGATGCCTTCTGGTGAGTTCGCAACTCAAAATCCTAAAGATAGGGGGGAAAAACCTTCGAACTTCCACAAAAGTGCCGGGAATAAGGGCTTCCCCCAACGCGTCGTCTTCGTCCTCTCCCCCGTCCCTTGCTCCCGCGAGTTCGAAGGCGGATTTATCGTTTGATGGAGCACGGCCATTGGCGGTTACGGTTTCAATCATGCTAGACAGACGTTTTTCTGGACCCCGTAGATGTGGGGTGTGGATCCAACCTTTTGGAGGGTGTTTCATCGAAGCAGTGTCGACGATTTCCTCTGCGAGCTCGGCCATTGCGCCGTATTCCGCGGGCGGTATGGGACGGCTCTGGCGAGCAACGGGTGTCGAAAAGGCGCGTGCATATTTTAGTTTCGCGCTGCGTCCAAGAACAGCCCGAGAGTGCATGCAGGAAGACGCGCCGGGAAATTTTCCTGATTTGGCAACACCGTTCCAAGCAAACAACCGCTCTCATCCCGAGAAAAAAATGTTCAAGCGAGTGGAGAAGCGGCGCAGAAAACAGGAGGAGGAGGAGGAACTCGGACTCGACGCGGAGATGAAGGACGTCCTCGGCATCAACGACACGGACTCGGAAGAGTCGGAATCGGATTCAGAGTCGGACGGTGAAGATGCTGAGGGGGGCGGCACCGAGGGAGAGGCTGACGAGGAGGAGGAGGAGGAGGAATCTGACGACAGCTCCGAGGACAGCGATGCCGCCGAGGAACCACCAATATCTGTCGAAGAGGCCCTCCGGGACCCTGTGTACATTGTTTCGCTGCAACCAGACGTCAAGGCGTGCATCGTATGTCCCGGTAAGCTACTCAAAAGCACCGAGGTGCTCAATACGCATCGCGCGTCCAAGGTGCGTTGCCTCTGTTGTGCATGCCCGCTCTCATCTCACACGGCAAACAGGCGCACGAACGCCGGTGGCGGCAATTTATTGCGTTCGCAAAATCCTCTGATGCTGAACCAAGCGCCAATGCATGGGACGTCTTGAAGCTCAGGGCAGAGCAGCAGCCAAAGCTTTCTTTAGCCACACCTTCGACCGTTTCGAAACGAAGCGAGAAGCGCGAAAAGGTGATTTTCCCCTCCTTTCCCAACAAGCCACATACAATTAATCCTTCCTGACCTGCAGCAAAAGGCGAAAGTCGCTGCGAGACGCGCCAAGAAACGCGAAGCAAAAATGAAAGCAAAGGCCAAGGCCGCAACTTCTGAGACCGCCGCAGACGACTCGGCACCCGTGAAGAAAAAGCGCAAAGTTGAGAATGTGTCTGTCGAGGCCGTCCCCGACTCAACGGAACCTCCCAAAGCATCGAAAGGGCCGTCACGGTCGCCTCGGAACGATCGCCTCGAGAGACAAGGCAAGCTACTTGCTAAGCTCACGTCTCATGTACCACCAGGTGCGCGCGGAAAGGGTAACGGGAAGAAAAAGGGCCCAGGAGGGAGCAACGGGAAGTGGAAGGATGACAGAGGGAAACGGTCGAAGAAAGATGGCAAATCTAACGAAAAGTCCAAGCCTCTGCAGATATTCGACTGAACTGATTAATTCCATTGTCCGATAAATAACGCCAATGCGAGCATAAGATATAAGAATTACCGCGTCTGTTCTGCAACGTTTCAGGCTAGCGACTGTAATACCCGATCCGTCATTTCTAGCACCTGTGTACGCGTCCATGAATCAGTGCCGTAGGCCACAACATGAGCAACGCACCTTGTGGATATCCGGTCTATCTTTTGGATTGACCTTCAGCATACTATCTATCAACTCCTTGAACCCCTGTGAATATGCAGACCCTGCAGGGTGCTTATATTGGGCGTTCAGGACGGCCATGGCAATACTCCCGCCTTGCTCCGTTATTTGGGTGTTCTCGAAGGGGGAATGAGAGTATGCCATGGCGAACAACGTGCAGCCGAGTGACTGGATCCGGGTCAATGGCGGAAGGAGGCAGGGAAGACGCTTTGCATACCCAAATGTCGACTTTCTCGTCAAGGGTGGTGTCAGTCTTGACGTCGTACAGTTCTGGGGCACGGTACGGCATCGTGCTCTGCTCTGCCGCAATATCCTATCTCAGCGTCTAGATCAGATCCATACAACAGACGACCGATAAATCATCACACCTGCTGTACCAACGCCTGTGACCGGTTGGTAATCTCCACTCTTGCCTTCACGGTGCTGCCGAAATCCATGACAATTGGAGAACCGTCGTCGGCGATCATTATATTCCTGCGAAGTCTGTTACAGCGTGAATGAGGTGTGAAGATGAGCTGCACGCACCCCGGCTTCAGATCCCGATGTGCGTACGGGACCAGCTCGGTCGCACCGGTACCATTTTGCTGCGTCCGGTCATGTACACGGCTCAGTTCTTCGTCCCCGTCGAACACCGTATCCCCCTCTTCAACCCGGCGTCGCGTCACCAGCGGCACAGAGGCGCTCCCATATGAGTACCCATCCTCGCCGTCACCCTCCGGCTGAGGAAAGCGCTCGTCGTCGTCCTCGTCGTCATGTTGTTGCTGCTGCTTTCGTGCTGCCGCAGCTGCGGACGATCCTGTGTTGCTGTTGGGAACAGTCGCGCCGACGGGGGCGCGATACGTGTGCATGGCGCGTACAGCCTCGCAGGTGCCCTTGAACAAGCGGACCATCTCCTGCTCATTGAAATGCGTCCCATTCACGACGTTGGCGTTGATGGCGTCCTGGATGTTCCCGCGCTAGACCGGCACATCAGCACACGGGAATAGTTGAGACTCTTCGCTGTACACAACACACACCTTGTACAGTGGCAGGAAAAGGTAAACGATTTTACCGTCACCGTCCGGGTCTTGGACAACCGCAGAGTCCTAAGTTCGCCGAGGCCCAGTCAGAGAAAGGCGTCCTTGAATGTAGGAAGCGATGTACCAAAATCCGAATGATATTAGGGTGTCTGCCGTGAGACGCAGTGCTCAGCATGTGTTCGTAAATTAAGGCAACAATTAAAACGTACTTGAACCTCCGATATGCCTCCACTTCCCGCATGGCCTCCTTCACCCCATCTGCACCGGTGGGACACCGAATCTTCTTCAACGCGAATTGTCGCTACACCAAAAATGTCAAACAGATGTTTTTGTGCATCCGCACGTCTGGCCAACGCACTCCGCTGTGCTCGTCTTGAGCTAAATAGACAAAGGAGAACCCGCCCTCGCCGAGGACTTTGTTGATTTTGACTGGGGCACATCTCAGTCTCAGTCTTGTTGAAATTTGGTAGGTGCTGCGACGTACACGTTCGGCCATTGATCTTCACTTTTGCGGATTGCTGGCAGAGACAAGAGGAGAGGGCCCAAATTGCATCCTTTGCTTGGTCTTTTAGGGTGTCGAATGCCCGGAGTAGTTGCGCAGACATGAGGCGTGGAAGGAGCGTCGGATACTGTGACGGCGGGAATTTGGTACGGTGGGTCAATAGTAAACAATGGTAAATAAATCTACGCCCATTGAAAGAAAAGGAAATAATGGAACTGTGGCAAAACTGTATGTTTTTTCGGCGAGATAAAAAAAAAATCCTTCATCTTTTGGTCTTGGAAGAAAAGAAGTGACTGTAGCTTTTGAATCTATACCAGAGACTGTGTAGTGCCGAAGGATCGGACAAACCCGACTCGGACCCACCAGACGCTAACCGGAAGTAGCATGTAACGTCCCGAAGTAGCCGGATGTAAAATACACAGAAAAAACGACGAGCTGATATGTGCCCGGCAGAATTCACTCAGCAGCATAGCCGATTGCCCGTGTAGATGGTGAGGCCGCAATATCCGAGGGAAGAAGCAGCGGGCGCGAACGACGATCCTTTATCGTCTTAAGATTGGGTCAAAGATTCAGATGTCCGCCTGCGTGAAAAAGCTAAACGCGCTGGAAGTGGGGTGGCGGCCGAGGAGCCCGCTGGTATGAGATGACGGACAAACTATTTCGCCCGGCCAACACAAAGCGGAACTTGAAGAAGCGGCAACAATGGATGGGTCTTTCTTGTGTGTTCCGTGATTGGGCAAATCAAGAGAATGGCAGAATGGGTTAAGTTAAGGTAGGCGGTGATACGATGAATGAACGAGAGCTGACTGGCAGAACAGACACAAGTGGCGAAACACGCATGTATTGCTGGGCGAGATCCTTTAAACGCGGAGAACACCTGAGGGGAGAACAGTGATCAGACTTCCTTGTACCACACACAAAGCTTCCTTACCATTCCCCGCTGCTTCCTTACCGCTTCCCTGTCGACAGCGAGACCGTCGACGCGTGGTTGGCTATGTACCGTAGATGGAACAAGCAGTCTAAGAGCAGCCTAAGTTATATACGAACCTTCCTTGTTCCCTGTAAAGACTTCGCTTTCGTTGATAGCACGGCCGGATGTCACTATATTAGGTTGTCATGAAAGACGTCAGTTTCAGATTCCTCCATCGTGTGTAGGTCCGAGCCCAGAGCGGGAGAGCGTATGGTGAGTAGAAGAGCCGAAGCAACCAAAACAGACCACCAAGACGCCGGCGATTCCGAAATAAGCTCGGTAGTTTATCCGGGTGAACATCATGAATGTCGCTTGCATACATGTACCGCGCCGGAATATACCTGCCTACCTAACCGTTAAATGCGAAACCCCGAGTAAATATTAGAGACTCTCAGAGAGCGGCCACCCTCATCCTGATTGAAACTTGCAACATAGAAGCCTCGCAGCCGGAAGCGATTTCCTGCCAAGAGGAATTGGGGGCCCAAAAAATATTAATACCGCATCGAGTTAGGCTGATCAAGAAGAGTTTTTTTTTGTCTTGGACGAGTGTTCTCCTTCTACTTGGCGGCTAAGAAGACAGTATGCCATCGACGGCTGCAGTCGGCGAATGGAGATGCAGAGTCCAGACTCTTGAGTTTTTCGGGTTGATGATGTCGTACGCTCGGGGCACCTCCGGGAACACGAGGAGAATGTACAGGATAAATCAGAAGATGGGACAAGCATGCATTGGCTACCTTGTTACCATCCGTCGGGGCCGATGAAATATGGTGGAAATCAAGGTGTATTTCGCACGGTGTCCTCTATAATTGCCCATCAAGTGATGTCGCATACGCTTTGCCGCTTCTTTTCTTCTCTACGGTCTGGGTAAGATCAGCGTATATGGATTAAAAGGACAAGTAGAGGATGTATCGGAAACATATCCTCCTTGTTCTCTGACTCAATGTCCTTTCCCCCCGTCTATGGCGGCACCTTTTCTGTCGCCCAATCCGTGACCTCCCTCCCACCCTATTCGTCCCACACGCGCCCCTCCACCGCCGGCGCTGTCAGAGCGTTGACAGAGCATGTTTTCGATATCAAGGACAAGAAAAAGAAGCCGTGGGCGACACTCAAGCTAGCCAGTAGCGCTCGCTCTCCCAGCAATCTACCCACTTTTCTCGAGGGCGAAAAGATCACTGGGTCCGTAACTCTCGACCTCTCAAGCAGCGAAAATATTCTCGGCGTCAGTGTCCTGGTGAGTGCATGAGCGTGATGAGAGCGGGCGGGATAGGACGTCGGCGGCGCGATCCCCGTCGGGAGTGCGACTGGGCAGTCTTCCTGCGAGAACGGAGTCGTCCATGGTTGGTGGGGATAGCGCCCGCGGCGACGTAAAAGGCTCTGTGGCGAGGTGGTGGAGGGGTGGTGCGGAGGGATGATGTAGTTGTCCACGGAGGATGAAGGGGAAGGGGGGTGCGCGTGTCGGTCTGACCTCTCCATCTTCTCTCCTTCCTCCTCTCTTTATCGTTTTCACACCCGTTTCCCGCTATTGTCTCTCCTCCTCCTTCCCTTTTCTCAATGTAGAGTTTATTCCGCGCAGATTCGGGGCCAAATAATTACCGGGCCGCAAAACCAAGACCGCCTCTGCTTCCTCGACCACTCAACTCCGCTATGGCTGAAGGGTATGGCCAACCCCCGGGATGCATCGGGATCTCAATACCACGGGAAACTATCGGGCGACTACCACTGGCCTTTTTCAATATCTCTGCCAAAGGAGGTGACACTACCTGATCCGACGGGAAAGCAGGGTCAAGTCCGGACATATCACCTCCCCCAAACATTCCTCGAACGGAGTACACGCGCTAGCGTCTATTACGAGCTTTTCGTTCACATTGCGCGAAGCACTTTCCGGGTAGACAGCAAGTGCGGCGTTCTTTCCATAAAAACCCCGAAGTGGACTACTAATACGGCCGCAGACTCCAGACTATGTTCGTCTATGTACCTGCTCTACGACCGGACCCCGCCTCCCGGCTTCGGCAACTAGCGTACCGGCAGAATGGTCCCATTCCCGGCCCCGACGCGGACCCGGAGGGATGGCATACTTTACCAGCCGTCCAAATCAAGGGCACCGTGTTTAATACTCGGCGCGTTATACTACGAAGTATTGTACGCTCTTTCATTCTGCCACGCGTTGATTTTTCTAACCACTGAAAAAGCTTTCTCTCGCTAAACCAGTACGCCCCTTTGCGTCCCCTCCGCGCCGTCCAGCCAACATATTGATAGCTATCTTACACCCGAGGGAGCGTCATCCCCTGCTCCGTGACCTATTCATGCGACGATAATCAAGCCCTCAGCCTCCTCTGCACGGCCGCCACAATCAACGTGTGTCTGCATCGTCAGATCACATACATTCAAGCGCCCGCGGCAGCCGAGTACGCGCACGCTGCAGCGCATATGAAACAATCGTTGACGGTGACTGACGCCGTGCTCGAGATCAGCCGTGCTGTGTGGTGGTGTGTGGTCGATGGGCGTGGCGGCAGCTGCCGCTTCGACGGGGAGATCCACCTCCCCAAAAGCCTCAAACCATCCTCGAATGTCTCACATTTCAGTGTCTGCGTGCGTATCCACTTTTTACTCGTGGTTTTGCCGCCTAATCTTCGATTTAAACAGTACTCCGTTGTCATGCTGCCGTTCCAGGTTACGGGTTTCGTGCCCGAGGACACTAAGCCGCAGCTGAAGCAGGGGGTGCAGATCGCCACCATGTTTCCCAAGGTACGCGTCACCTCACTCCATAGGTACTTTCCCAACTCTTTGCAGGGCCCAAAGCCGCGCGCGTACACCTCTCCAAGCTACGACAACGAAATCGGCGACAATATGTTCATCCCGCCCGCCAGAGGCTTCATCTAATCATCCCACCCATCTAACTCTGACTTATTCGACTTTCTCTGTGGATAGACAAGATTACTCGACGTGATATCTGTAATTCGCATTCTGTACTGAGTAACCACCGCTACGAATCTACTGTACTTAATAGCCGTATGTACCCAGACAATGTATTCTATATATTCAGTCCCAGTAGCCGGCCCTACAGGACGCTGGACTAGCTAGGTCATGCACTAGTTGGAACGTCTCTGTCCATGTGTCCATACAATAAGTCAAGATCAAGTCCGCCAGACGTGCCCCAGCCCGTCCGCATTGAAATAATTACTGTCCCGCGCTTCCTCCTGTGCGACGTTGTACTGTGGTGGCGCGTACGTCCGTGGCTTTGGGCAGTTCCGCGGGAACATCGTCACGATCTCGACACCCTGCACGAGAAGTGGCCGGCTGTCCGCTGGCGTGAAGGCGATGGCTTTGAAGGGGAGGACTTCTACGGTGTACTATTAAGTTGGGCGCTGGGTCAGTCTCGGGGGGGCAAAAAGACAAAGAATATAAAGGAAAGGAAGGCTGACGTCGACGGCAAAGTGAGCTATCCGCGAGCTGGGCTTAAGCGTCGTGGGCAGCTGGATCTCGCCGTCCAACCGCCGTGTTTGGATCCCTCGTAATGTAGCGTCGCCTTCGGGGACCGGCCACCATGACGCAGCGGTCATATTCTCGACGGGGTCTGCGGACAGGTCCGCGTTGGCGTCGAAAATCCCGTTGCGCTTCGACGCGGGCGTGACCGGCTTGAGGCGGCGGCGCAGATGGACTGAGAGCGCGCGCGGGGATGATAGCAGGTCGAGGGCTTGTGCGTCTGGAGAGGATAGCGTCATTACGCATGGTATCGGGGATCCGCGCGTGTAGCACAACTAAACAATGAACGGTTAGAAGTAAGGTAAGGTGTCGGAGATGCATGTACCGGTTTAGCGAGGGAGAACTGATGGTATGGGCAAGTATTTAGATTCACAAACGAAGGAGAGACAGAGTCACATACGTTGCACACGACCTCTACTTGCCGGGTGCTGAACACAGTGCCTCGGACGACGAAGGGTGGAAGCTGTTCCCAGCCGTCTGGGTCGAGGTCTGGGCCAGGAAGGGGGCTATTCTCTTGCTGGTAGGCTAATTGCCGTGCCAAGGAAGGTGGGGAAGGACGCGTTGCGGGAACGTACGCAAACTGCGTCTGCACCCTAGGGAAGATAAAGTCAGTCAGCCCGGGCACCTGAAATGAAGTGCAAAAACTCGCCTCGAGTCGATGCGAAATCTACTCCGGTTGATGTGAACTGCGACGACGTACTGGATGCTCGTCGAGAACCGCCGCTCGAGGAACGTTTGAGGGAGATGGAAGGTCCCAGCATGAAAGTGCCTTGTGGCCGGGATTGATACCGTGACTGGCATTTCGAGGCTAAAGGGCCAGTGATGATGGCCACAGAGCCTGGCGCTCCGAGGATCGTTCTCCTTGGACCATAATGTGGAGGCGACTTCGACAAAGGTAAAGGCCTCCCTATCGGTGGGTCCGGGGATAATTTGACCTTTGGCCTTATACGAGTAAGTAGGGTAAAATAAACGCCAGGCGGAATCAGAGGAAAGTGACGGCCGCCGGAGCACAGAACTGGACCCCAACGTAGTTTGCAAAGAACAAAGTAACACCTCGAACTCGTTGAGCAGAAAGAGATAAAGGCCGAAGTATTCTAATCCAAAATGCACACCAGTTTCATAACAGAGCGGAAAACTCACAACGGCACGAACACATGTGATACTTTCCGCGCGTTCAAGGTTGAAAGTAAACGTCCCAGTGATTCTGTCACCCTGAAAAATTGTGGGGAGATGGCTGGCCGTTGGAGAACGGCTCAGGACCTTGAGAGTTGCCCATGGCGGTTTGGAACCTCTGGATGTGAGATGGTACTGATGCTCGGTCAAGACACGTCGCGGTGGAACAACCGATGCGCTTCGGCTGTAAACTGGAAGGCCCGCGGAGCTGGCTGGGCCACCTGGAGCCTCATACAAGGGGGGTGTGGTGGGATCCATCGAGTCCAGCGTGCGTGCGATGCGCTGGACATAGTCGTCCATACTCTGGGAGATTCAGAGGGAGTAGGAGAAGCATGCAGTGAAAGCAATCGCCAAGCCGGTGTGCCATACGAGACACCGTGTTATTATAGGCGAATCAGACAGAATACTACGGTAAACCCGGCGCGTCTTCGAATCCGATGGCATCGTCCAGATGGTGAGACCCGGCACGTGCCCCTTTACACGCGATGGCTTTTCCGACAAGGTACTCGCGTCCTCCGTGTCTCCGTGTTGCCCATACTGACCTTTCCCAGTTCTTCTGCCTTTGGTATAGGCCAAAAACCAGCTGGAACGGGTCTCTTTGGTGCCTCTCAACCGCAAACCAACGCCTTTGGTCAATCCACCAACACGTTCGGTCAACAGCAGAACCCAGCAGGTGGCTTATTTGTACAAGGGCAACAACAGAACCAGGCTGGTGGCGCGTTCCAGAATACAGCCGGAAACGCGTTTGGCCAATCCCAACAATCCGCTGGTGGCGGGCTTTTCGGGCAGCCTCAGCAGAATCAACAACCGGCCGCTGGAGGGAGCATCTTTGGGCAACCACAACAACAACAGCAGCAACAGCCGGCAGCTGGTGGTGGGCTTTTTGGCCAGCCTCAGAATCAGCAACCCGCCACTGGAGGGGGTTTATTCGGCCAATCCCAGACCCAGCAGCCAGGCGGAAGCTTGTTTGGACAACCGCAAAATCAACAAACGGCGGCCCCAACTGGCGGTCTATTTGGCCAGAGTAATCAACAGACGGGCGGGGGGTTGTTCGGTGCATCTCAACAAAACCAGCAGCCGGCAGCATCTGGGAGCGGCGGTCTATTTGGTTCTGCTCCTCTTTTTGGCGCCAAGCCCGCCCAACCTGGCCTCGGTATCTTCGGCAACAACAACAACAACCAGCAGCAGCAGCAGCAACCCCAGCAATCCAGTCTATTCGGGAACAATTCCACGAACACGAATCCGTTGTTTGGAAACAGCAATGCAGGTAGCTCCATGTTTGGTGCGAGGCCTCAACAGCAACCGTGAGCGATGTCCCAACATGTCTTCCCGAAAGAAAAACTCATGGTCGATCCATCATTATAGACTTGGGTCCGTCTGAGCGTGCTCACGTTGGCAGATAATTGATTGTGAATTTTCGAATAGATTGCAAGCCTCTCAGGGTCCTCCTCCGTTTACAAAATCTACAAAGTTCAATGACCTACCTGACGCCGTGAAGAAAATGCTCGAAGAGATCGAGTGCGAACCCCGTTCTGCTTCCCTCTCTCTATCTCACTCACTCACACCACAGCTCTCACATCCAAGGTCGCATTCAAATCAGCAAAG
This sequence comes from Mycena galericulata, assembly GCA_029289565.1. NCBI lineage: Eukaryota > Fungi > Basidiomycota > Agaricomycetes > Agaricales > Mycenaceae > Mycena > Mycena galericulata. The sequence goes on from JARKIA010000453.1 coordinate 31,835, forward strand.
ATTTGCACCAACGCAAATTAGGAGACGAGGCGACGAAAGGACAAGAGATGATCCGTAGCGTACATAAGGTCCGCTTTCGATTGATACCACCCCCTTCGCACCCTGAAAGGCCTTCCGTGTTCAGGATCTCATAAGCACCACGACCGCAATCCGGAACGACCTCCATTTCACTCGTGACTTGAAATCGAAGACGGACTTGGCTGTCCAGGATACCATAGTGGCCACGAGGATTGTCGACGGGTTCCGGAATCCGCACGCCAATGCGGCGTATCTGAAAGACCACGCCGGCTTTCCCCTCGAGTGCGTGCTGATCACGACCATCGTTTCTTCGTGATCGTGATCCCTATTCATATAGGTTCTTCACGCGTGTTGTCGTCCAGATGCGCGAGAGGCTAGCATGGTATAAATCCACTATCGAGGTCCGCTATTTTTAGTCATGTCCGAGTTCGTGCGCTCACCATGCCGTTGCAGCAAATCGAGCGCAAGCTATCCTCGTCAGCAGGCCAGGCGCAATATACTCCCCACGGTACGCGTTTCTTCGTTGGCGTGCTTGTTCGCAATCTCAACGCGGGATCAGGCATCCACGCGACCTTGCAGGCGCAGCATGCCACGTTTCTCGCTCTCGCTTCCAAGACCGCTGCTGTGGACGCGCAACTGCAGAAGATAAAGCAGATATACACCCAGCTTTGGAGAGCGAAGACGGGCAGCCACCGAGACCCGTTTGAAGTGGATACAAATGAGCGAGCTGATTTTGGCTTCGGGTCGCTGAACGTGTAGAGTTGTGATCAGCAGTAGTTAGCCGCAGTATGGAAACGCGTTGCGATGTTCTGTGGCTTTGGAGCCGCATCGCCAGGTTGCAGATGGCCTCAGACTAGCGAAACTTCCACTCGCAAATCTTCACATGTGATTCACTTCCAGAACCATTCGAGCATTTGCACATCGCACCATACGTCAGGTTCCGCATCGGGATTCTGGAGGATGTCCCAAATGCGGATCGAGGACCCATGTGAATGTGGATCACGCCAGATCACGCCGGCCCGAGGCTGTCATTCTTCTCTTGCATGTCCATGTCTTTGTCGAGTCCTCGAGGCTGCCAAAAAGGCGGGTGCTTTGGTTACATCGCCAATAATTTCTAGGGTCTATATCCTGAGCTATGCTGCGCTTATCAACTTCATGAAACATCGTCTTGCCAATTGCCTTGAATGTCTACAAGCACGGTGCGATTAAGCGGCTCACCGATCGGAAGCACCACTGAAGCAGATCCTCTTTCCACGACCGACTCGGAATCCAGACAACAAAATATAATTTTTCAGGTCAGGCGTGTGCGGTCGCGTATTACCGCGCATCGGCTGACGTGTTCCTAGGCTAACGTGAAGCAGCGTACGCTTCCCAACAGCTTCAAAAGAGTTCTTTCCAACGCTGGACCTGTTTCAACGTAACCATCGACACAGGCTAAACTATGTACCTCAGTCGTGCGGATGTCGCATGTCCTCGTATCGTCGTTCGCGCTCAACTCGCGACCGCCTATGGCGAGTGGGTCGGTCACCGTGTTGTCTTGGTTTGGGCTCGTTTCTAGACTCGGAGTGTGAATTTCGCGGAATGTTAACCTCCTCTGCTCTACAGCATACGCTGTATCGAAAATTCCCTCGGCCCTTCCACTTGACGGTGACTTGAACAAAATCGGGGTCGATATCTCGCTGACGGCGTGGTGTGGAGGCGTTCACCCGATATCAACTCCCCAGGCACTTGACGGAGTTAAGATTGAGGTGCAATGCTAGAACTTTGTAGCCTCGATCAACTGTTCTACAACTTTCCCGGGTCTGCTAACATTCGGACAGTGTCCCGAATCCTCCCAGAACACCTTGGTCACTTTCCCTCCCTCTCTCTCTGCTCTTTCCAGCATCGTGTTCTGCAGCGGCAGGGGTATGATCAGATCCTTCCCCGTGCTGATGTAGATGCTCGGGATATCCTTCCAAGCCACGTATTGGCCCAGCTCTCCGCTGTATGCATCCGAGCTCTGACTGCATAAAACCTTATGGTACTGTTCCACCTCGGCCGGGTCGATATCGTTGAACGTGAACGGCGCCAATTCCATGGGGAACGAAAAGTATGCTCCCGGGAGGCCTTCCTGCATCTCCTCGGGCATGAGCGCGCCCATGATCTTCCGGACACTGTCGCCGGTTGTCGGGAGGTACGATGCCATGTAGACGATCCCGACTACGGCGGTGGCGTTGGGTCCACGATCAGTCCTGCCAAGTCCCTGAACCGCCTCGCTGCCCGGAACGCCTGCGTAAGAATGGAGGAGTAGAACCACATTCTGCCCCTGATTCAGGAGTGCGAGGGTTTGGGATCTGATGTGCGCTGCATCGTCCTGCATCGTTGGGGCCGGAAATTGACTACCGTCATTGGCGGAGAGGAGGGGGACGAGTTCGTACTTGTAGCCCGCTTGTGCGAGGAGAGGCGTTATCTTGTCGTAGCCCCGCACCGTGGAGAATGAGCCGGGAACAAGGACGAAAGTGGTGGTGAATGTAGTCGCCATGAAGATTTTGGGGGATGCTCAACCTTCCTTATAATCGGGAATTATGTCACTAGTCATTGGTCATTCGTCGGTTGCCGTGGGAGAGCCAACGGGCGGGCCCCGACGTATCATAGTCTAGCCGTGTAACCGTCGTCGAACCTTCGTAACCTCAGGATACGGTCAGATCAAGGATATCCTGAGGCACGAAGGCTCGAAGGAATTGAGCTACTCTGCCTCAGGGAGACTAGCCCAACGTGGACCCGTCTGTTGTTTGAATCATTACGAGTCCTATTTAAAGGACTCGTTCTTGTGACCTCGTTTACCGCCAAAATTTTGCGAAATTCAGACACACTTTTGATTGAAGTTGTCGTTATTTGTTTACGCCCCTAAGTCACGTTTCTCTGATGATTTCTCCAAAGTACTGTAGACCTCCTTTTTTCTTGATCCCAGCTCCTACTGTAACTCGGTTCATGTGCCGAATATGTAGTCTGACAATTTGCTGAGATTCCTGATCAGCACCCCGAACGGCGAGGAAATTCCTTTTTTTTGCTGAACCTTTAGGTTTGGCTACCCAGGGGAACATGGATTTCGAGCCATTTTGCTACAAGGACAAACAAAAATTAGTCATATAGAATTAGTCATTGCACAAAATAAATTACTGAACCTTTGTAAGGAAACAGGAAAAAGTAATTCAAATGTAGATATTTTTTCTCAACCTTACTGATTTATCTGCTCTTGGGCCACTCCGTTTCACTCCCGAGATTCACTTGTTTCTACTTTAGCTATTAGTCATTTTTGCTTGATGTTCGGGGCATTATCCGTTGACGTGAGAATTGGGCCCGGACATGTAATATTCCGATCAGATGGGTCGTTATTTGGCGTTACTTGGCATGTAAACCTCAAAAATCGACTTACTTTCGGGCTCTTAAATCACGAAAATAATGTTGGGAGCACTAGAGGTACATGAGAAGATTAGTGTGTCCAAAAATTTAAAATCCATCCAGCATGTAATAGCTTGGCTTGGCTCGGCACCAAATAACATTGTGGCTGACTTGGACAAATAATAAGCCACCTCGAATTTAATCGTCCTTCATCAGGCTGGAGTGCCTCATCTGTCTTTCTAGCTCAGCTCTCCTGTGACCTTCAAAGTCTCTGATTGACTCTTTTGTGTATCTTGAGGTTTGAAAACCTGCCAAAAACTGCTCTTCTCTGTCAGTAATATAACCACGGTGCTGCCCCGGATGCTCCAAAGGATCAAAGCGACCACCGGATGCCCCTCCCGAGGGCATCCTGGGATCAGGAAAGACAATGAAGAGGACTCGGAAGGTTCATTTCAGTTTACCACGGTGTGCTTCATGAACCATAGCCTGATTGCAGCAAACAGATTAGCGCCCTGGCCACAAAAACAGAACCTTGCAGGAAAGCAGAAAAAAAAGGGAGGGAGTACAACCACTTCTTCAACTAACCCTGCATCAGAGCAGTCCGCACCTGTCGATGGTGTGAGAAGTCAACATGCCCCGACACCTTAGACTGCAAGGTTGTATACAAGATTCACTGTTAAAAATGTGGCCAATTACAGGGGTGCAGGGGTATGGACAATGGCAGGAAATGTACACAGAGATCATGATAATTTCAATGCCTCAACTTCTTGAAGTACTACTGGTACTCTGCGCATCCTGCTGTATATTTAATCTAGTCTTCTTGAACGCTTGGCAAATTTTATTCAATTCCCTTCTCTTTTCCCCTGTCTGGATTTTTTGTTGTGTTTGTCGCCGTCGGGAAAGCAGGTGCATTGAAATAGAAACCCGGAGAATATCAATCCGAATCTCCGAGATCAATCGCTTTGTCTCGATCTTGCCAGCGCATATGAAACTTGGCTCTCTCCATGTCCTTCCTTGCTTCTTCTGCAATTTGCCTGTCTCCACTGGATTTGACGGCCGTCCTGTATTTTCTTGTGCTATGACCGGATCACGCTGTCCTCTTTGCGGTTATCGCGTGATCTGTGTGCCTTTATCTAATATCTAAACGGTGCCCCTGGCGTCTATTGTTTTGCTCGATAAAATTGATGAGATAATCCTGCAAAGTCCCAAAGGTTCAGCTACCGCCTCGGAGAGGCCTAATCCAAGTCATAAAAGAAAACGACTGGCAACAACTGGGCCCGAGAGCCGGAGGCGAATGATCTGCCTCATCATCGGCCCGGACGGCTGACGTGATATATTGACCAAGTTCCCTGTCACAACAAAATCACAACTCCCTTGACGCGCCCAATGCGCACGCACCCGGGCCCGGCTCACTGCTGCCCCAGCGCTGTTCTTGCCTGCGAACCGAATGAAAGCGCGCCCACACCAAGCTGTGAATCAATTCCGCCGGTCCGGTCGCCACTGCCATAGCACCACAGCCATCGGTCCGACACGGATGATGCATTCCATTTATTGATGCGTTGTCGTTGGTTGTCTGTGTCTCGCCCCGAGAAGGTTATTACAGCTGTTTTCAGAAGTATGTACAGCTGTAGCGGCACCAGAGATATCTCAGAGGATTCCCCGCGATCCGTCCGACACAGGTGCGCTCCGTCATTTGTTGAAAATGATTGTTGTTGGTTGTATCAACTTGTATGTCTCGCGCCCCAAACTAGGTGAAGGTTTAGTAGCGCCACAAGTGATATCTCACAGGATTCCTAGCGCTTGGTCCGACACGGGTACATTCCATCATTTGTTGAAGCATTGCCATTGGCTGAATGTGGAACTATGAGACGGTTTAGTAGTGGGCCGGCGGCACAAGAGATATCTCGCAGGACCAGCGATCGCGCACGGATGCATTCCGTCATTTGTTGACGCGTTGTCGTTGGTTGTTACGATCTTGCATAAGGATACGTTGAAGTGAGTCCAGAGTGGATGGGTAGAACTCGCGTGTCAATGTTCGGCGATCTGGCCGTTTGTGGTTATAACGGAACGCTCCGAGTGTGCACCATCAAGCGCATCAGTCCAACATCAGTCTCTTGCTCATCTGTGGATATCCCTCACTCTGTATCCATTGTAATTATATACGGCGAATATACCTGATTTATTGATTCTTCTTATCGAGTGATACAACGTCAAAAACGACCATTTGACTGGGGTGAAACAACCCAAAGTTAATCACGAAGATTTGATAGATTGAGCAAGACAGTGCTCCCAAAAAAAATGTGGGACAAGCGGGGAATACTTCTAATTCCCGACAAATTTCTTCGGGATTATCTAAGGCATTTAGAGCACCAGGAGTGTCCCGGATGTCTCCCGCCCCGCCCCGCCACTAAGCGCCATCAGCTGATGGCTTAAAAATCATGGTGTTGCTCAAGTGTTGCTAAACAGTGGCAACCGGCGTGCCAAAGAACGGGGGTTTACAAACAGAATTATCCCAGCACACTGCACAGCATGAATGGGAAAATATGGCCAATCCTGTTCTCATTTATATGAGCGCAAGCACGAGCTAGACACTTAGCGGGAGGGCGGGATCTGGCGGGGTCCATTACGGCCAACTTTGATAGTCGTCGGCAATGGCGATCCCATCAGCTCGGGTATCGTTTTGATGGGATCGAGTTGTACCCATCGACTCTCCCCTCACGTTGAAGACGCGGTTCGGGCCGCTGGCTACCACGCCAGATCGCGCGTTCGGTCCGACACGGATGCATTCCGTCATTTGTTGACGCGTTGTCGTTGGTTGTTACGATCTTACATTTCCCAGGATATCCGTCTGAAGACGCGGTTCGGGCTGCTGGTTACCGCGCCAGATCGTGCGTTCGGTCCGACACGGGTGCATTCCGTCATTTGAAGCATTGTCGTTCGTTGTATGTGTCTCTGTGAGAAGGTTTAGTGGTGGCACGCAGTCATAAGAGATATTATCATCAAATTAGAAAGTTCCCAGCGATCGGTCCCGACGGTCCGACACGGATGCATTCCGTCATTTGTTGACGCGTTGTCGTTGGTTGTTAAGACCGCGGATGTCTCGGCTCCCACCGCCTTTCGGATTTAGGGTCTCAGCCACGGTTTTCTCACTCGTCGTCGCCTTTCAGACTTTGACTATCATCTCTACTGCTGCCAGCCAGGAATTTTATTTGAGGTGAGTGCTACCATCCACACCAAGCCTTCCGTTGAACAACGAATAGCACACCCAGATATGCATGTCACTCTACATACAGAAATAGAACCGCCTGGTGAAGCCTCCGTTCCTGTGGCTCATCCTATGCTAATGCGCACAGAGTGCCGCCCTTGTCCTCCTCTCCCTCTCGATGGACCTATCTTGATGGAGTTTGTGCTCCACTCTCAACCCACCTCTGATACTCTTGCACCGTCTTCGGCTACATCTATTGTTCCCATCTCGAAGGATTTGGAGCTCATATCCACTGTCCCCGCCAAAACATCGTTAACTGGCAACATCCAAGACTCTCGTTCTTTGAGCGGCTTTGGCCAGTCTCCTGGTACCGGAATCTCCGATGCAATGGCGTGGGATTTGTCTTTCGGTCGTCGTACACTTATGTGGCTTGCAATGGTATGTCTGATGGTTAGATGCCATTGTCGCCATCAATTCATGTATGTTCCGCTAGGCTATCACTATATTCTACTTGCTTGCCAAAAATCTTGGTCCGCAATTTACCTTCCTTCTGTGCTCTTTACTCACCATTCTATAGCAACTACAGTGCCACTCCCAGACCGTGGAGATCCTTCGTTATTTGTCAACCGAGACTTTCCGGGTATGTAATAACCTTTTCTGACATACTTCGACTAAAGCTATTGTCAAATGCCCAGATCCAGATGTCGTATCCGGATTTTGTCCGGTATGGCAGTGTCCAGAAAATGTGTTCTCTGGAACCTGCCCACGGCTGGATTCACGCATTTTAATGCCAGAGTCCTGTCCGTGCATGGGTTTGATGTGCACCTGCACAATAATTGCAAAGCACATCTCTGATGTGTGCCTGGCAGATGCTCGACGGGGCACTGTTAATCTCATGGCACGGGGGTTGACATGCACCTCCTTAGCATTTGATGCAAAGCACATCTATGGGCTGTGTTTGTCGAGTGCCCGACGGGGTTCGGCAGCATGGGGGTTGATACGCACCTATTCAGCACTTGTTGCGAAGAAGCGTATCGATACACTGAAAAAATGTATCTATACACTGAGCCCTCTGGGCAGCCAATTGGCAATTTATTTGGGCCCGGTGGGCCGCCGATTGGCACACAATTATAAACATTATAACCTTGGCCCAATGGGCAGCCGATTGGCATATTTGAACCTGACGGGCAGCCTATTGGCATGTTTAACTGCCAACCATTTGACAAGTTTAATGATTATGCGCCCAATGGGTGTCTGTCTGGCATATTTAATAATTATATCGTGGATGGGTGGCCGTACAGCTCATTTTAACAAAACTGTGGTGCACACTCGTTATTCGATTTATCCAGTACATCTATCAGAACTCCTCAAATCCATTTCTACGATATTTGCCCGCATTATTGGTCATCCGTTGGATGCCACAGTCCACTCGTGTGACAGTGGTAAACTCATTGGGGGAGGGATTCGAAGACATGGCAAATTTGCAGGCGACATCCTTGTGGGTCGCATACATCATAATCCTTATGGACTAGAGGATATAGAAATGGCATCGTTCATGTTTGAATATCAGTGCACGGTTCAAGAAGTTGATACTGCACTCACTAGAGGCACAAATTTTATTTCTGTTTTGCTTCCATTGGATAAACTTGTTCCTGCCCTTACTCGTGCGCAATTGACAACAGTTGCAAAGATCCACGGAGTGAGGATGTTTTCAAGGCTCTCCGCTCCCGAAGCAAAGGCACTTATGCTAATGCATGTGTGTGATCCTTCTAGTTGTGCCCAAATCATATCGATTATGAGTATGGTCCAGTTCGTACCTGCCCGTGCCCCGCAAGCCATTCAAAATAAAAACAAATTGAATGCTACGGCCTACATGAAACGGAAAGCTAAAATTCATCCGTCACTGGCCCATAGATTGAAAGTTCGAAATGATATTGTGAACCAGGCCAAGAGAATCCGATTTATTCGAAAGGTTTGTGAGAGACGGCTCAAGAACATCGAATTTCCACCTAGGCCTTCAAGCAGAGAGGCTCTGCATCAAATTATAACGAAGTCATCCTTGAGTGTGCAACCAGATCGATTTTTGGAGTCAGGCTGTGCCATTTGCGGACGATTAACTCCTCAGTCGGAGTTGACACTTCTCAGTGAATTCCAAGGATCCCTTGAGCATTTGCAAGGTGAAGGAGTTACTCGAAAAGAGAGGTTCCATTCTTTGGATCCCATTGAAGAGCTTCCAGGGCCTGTATTGGCGGATGGTTGCATACATATCTGCCTTGGCTGTGAAGTTCATATCTTGAAAAAGAAGATACCTTCTGATGCTCTTGCAAATTATGGTTGGGTTGGAATGGTTCCCCCTCAACTTCGAGGCTTGACATATGCAGAAGGTGTCATGATCGCAAGGGTGAGACACAATCGCTGTGTAATTCGGGTTAACTCAGGCAGGGTTCGAATGCATGCAAATGCAATTATGTTTGCACAACCAGCGTTGAAGGTTTATTTGAAGTTACCGCCAAGCAGAGATGAGATCAGTGAGGTATTGGCATTTGTGTTCACAGGCTCTGCTGCCCCAACACAGGAGGATTTCGATCGAACACCCATGTTAGTGAGACGAAAGAAAGTTTCGGAGGCTCTGGAATGGTTGAAACTCAACCATGAAGATTATGCTGACTTGGAAATATCGCAAGAAAATTTGTTGTCGTATGCCCATCGGGATATTCCCGTTGCAGTGGATTACAAGCGCACCGAAGGAGATGCAAATGATTCTATTCCTGCTGAAGCCCGAAGTGTCTTTGATAAGAACGAGGAGCATGGAACCGCTGACGGGGAATGCACTTTCGCTGTACACGGATTGACTGGAGCAGAGTACTCAAAAGCATCCATGACTGCTATCAAAGCTGCTGCACTCCAACATCTGACCCAGAAAGGGGACATGCTGGCCATAGGAAGAAGTGATATCCCTGAGTCAATGTACCACAATGTTGAGGCATACCCAGGGATGTTCCCATGGCTATTTCCATATGGCAAGGGCGGTATTGGACATCCTGCTCACAAATCTAAACTTGGAGATATGAAACGGAAGAGGAACCTCCTCCTATATCATGATAAGCGATTCCAAACTGACATGTATTTCCCAATGGTTGCTTTCAACCATGAGCAGTTAAAAGGCTCAGTTCAAGGCAGTAAGATTATTGTCAAGCGGTCCAAGTTTGCTGATATTTCTCGCCGGCTTCTATCAATGAACCGTGAAGTTGTGGCAAACATAGCAGACAGAATGGCAGCAGGAGAGCATGTCAAGCCTGCTACTGACGCCGAAAAGGAGTGCTTTGCATTACTAGGTGACTTGGACGGTATTGGTGCACATGTGATGGGTTCTGCTACCTCGAAAAAACATCAAAGGAATGAGATCTGGTCAACAACTGCATTTCTTGCCGCACCCACCTGGTTTGTAACAATGTCCTGGGCTGATGTAAACCATCCACTGGCTTTATATTATGCCCAGGAAGATACTATATATCGCCCCGCCCTTCGAACATCAAAAGAGCGAAATTTGTTGATGTCAAAAAACCCTGTTGCTGCAGCAAGATTTTTTCACTACATGGTCGAAGTGTTTATTAAAGACATCCTCTGTTGGGAATCGGAATCCCCCGGTCTCTATGGACATACTGATGGATATTATGCAACAGTTGAGCAGCAAGGCCGGCTGACCCTGCATTTGCATTCATTGTTGTGGATTAAGAATGCTTCTACTCCACAGGAAATTCGGGAGAAGATAATGGGAGAAGACTCTGTCTTCACGAAAAAATTGATAGATTATTTGGAGTCAGCCCACCAAGGAGAATTTATTCATGGCCCTATGGCTGATGTCAGAAAACGAGTCAATGTAGATCCTGATGCCTCTCCTGAAGAAGAGGACTTACAGTCAAGTCCTAACTATCAGATTCCGACCCAAACCCTGCCATCTGTCCCTCCGCCATTGTGCACTGAAATTCACAATGATGAGAGCTGTGAAAAATGCGAACAGCTTAGCAATTGGTGGCTAGCTTATGAGCATGAAGTTGATGATCTGCTTTTGCGTTCCAATGTCCACAAATGCCGTGAGTCTGTCCAGGATAAAGAAGACGAAGCTGCAAAAAGAAGTTGGAGAGGTTCAAAAAAGCAGAAGCCAAGAAAGCGAATGTATCATGAACGCCGAGGTTGTTTATCAAGAACAGGGATCTGCAAAGCTCGTTTCCCGCGAGAAATATTTGAAACAACGCATGTTGATAAAGATGGTCACTTGAATATCAAGAAAAATGAACCACAGTTGAATACTTTTTCCAGGGTATTGACTTACTTTTCCCGCTCTAACACAGATGTCGCAAGCCTTTTATCTGGGACAGCAGTCAAGGCCGTTGTTTCCTATGTGTCGGATTATGTCTCAAAATTGGGTTTGAAAACCTTTCAAGCCTTTGCCTCAGTTTTTGACGTCTTTGAACGGAATTCAGAGACTCTGGAGACTGGAGGGGAGGGTATTGAAACTGCAAGAACACTGATGAGACAGATGATCAACTCTATGTCAACAAAAATGGAAATCGGAAGCCCAATGGCATCCATGTATGTTCTCGGGAATCCTGACCATTACTGCAGCCACAAATATGTGAATTTCTTCTGGCGTTCCTACGTGACATTTGTGAAGAACTACTGGTACAAGACAGGCATCAACGACTTTGAAGATGAAGATGTGGCAGAAGATTTATTGACAATCCAGAATCAGCGAGGATCATATGTTGCATGTTCAGTGGTTGACGATTATCGGTTTAGACCTCTGGCATATGAAAGTGTTAATCTCTATGAGTGGGTACAGTGCTCCGAAAAGAAGGCTCGGTCTCCCAAGGAACTTGCAGAGTTTCAGGAACAATTTGAGGCGCATGATTCACTGAACAAAACAAGTGGAGTAGAACAGCCTCCTTCAGACAATGAAGAAGATAACTTGGAGTGTGATATAGACCCCATTGATGAACACGACAGTGACATGTCTGATTTTATAATTGATGATCTCAGTTCGTGTGATAGCAGAATGAAATAGGACTAGGCCATCTTAAGTTCCGAGTGAAATCATCGCAAATGGAACTTAAGTTCGGCGGGAACTCAAGTTTGGCGCCGATGCGGGAAAAGCCCGCAGGGCACCCGGGGTGGGCTCCCTTTCCATACTCAAGGAGCTTAAGTGCTCTTTGAATTTAAGACCTTCACTGTAGCCCATAACTGTAGTTCAATTAAAAAAAATACTGCACTGCAGTTCAACAAGACTTAAGTACTTAAGTGCGAAAGAACTCAAATCAAAGGCTCAAGTCCTGATGAGGAGCTTGAGAGCTTAAGATCCTCCCGAACTTAAGTCCTTCACTGTAACCCATACCTTTAGTTCAGTTCAAATAGATACCGGACTTGAGTGTGAAAGAACTTAAGTCCCACGGAACTCAAGTCGGACAGAACTCAAGTCCCAAGAGAACTCGAGTGCGCTTTGAAGGTGGGGTGGCTGTGCAACGATGAGCAGCACTTACGGGGCCCAGGGCTTTTTTTCAGGCATGGGGGAGGAGGATGGAGAATACCAAATGAAGGGATGGGAAAGAGAAGAAGGAGATGGTGGTGGTTCAGGAATAGTGTAGAAAACAAATTGAGATGAGGACACAAAAGAACACACACCTGAGTGTGCCATTGACAAGGTGCTTGCCAAGGAACTGCTGAGCAAAACAGTTGAGAGGAGTTAGTAATAGACAAGGAAGCACACACCTGCACCTATTGCCATTTCTCAACCCATTCCCAAAAGAGAGTAAGGAGGGTACTCACCGGTGTCAGCGGGTGGCACGAGCCAGTGGCACAAGTTTCACGATGGCCCAGAGCAGTAGAACCACCCGGGGGACTGCCATGGCCACCTGAGTGTAGAAAATGCCATCGCACCCAGGCTACGAGGCTAGTTGATTGTTGTGGCACATTGGTTGGTGGTAGTCGGAAGAGAAGAGTGGTGATTGAATAACGCGTGACAGCAAATCACGGTGGCAGAGATCACCAAACACGCCACAACCAATCATTTCGACTTGTCGCAAACTTCGATGTGCTCTTTGCTTGTCTGCCTGACACTTCACCCTCACATATTACAGACTATTCAGGTAGCCTTTGGAAGCTAAAGCTCAGTTCTACTGACCTCTGACAGACCTCTGGCTGTCAGTGAGTTGGACTTTCTATAGTATTCTGTGGCACTGTGACTGCATCATGGTATGCCACAGTTGTGTTTACAAAATCAGACACTAAATGTGCATCCCAATAGGTACATATTATAGTTCATCCTTGTGAGTGTCCCAATACTTCATACCCCCACAATATTAATGTCATTTCAGGGATTCATGCCACCTTGCTGAACTCGAGTTTCAGACTCCATGCGCAAACTTGACTTGAGAACCGATATGTGTGAGTCTCAAGTTCATCTCGACCATACCAGGGAACTGAAGATAGACCTTACAGAACTTGAGTTGTGCAAGAACTTGAGTCCATGGACAGAACTGAAGCGACTGTAGAACTTAAGTTTCACGGCGACTCGAGTCTTAAGTATTAAATAACTCAAGTTCTTCAAGTACTTAAGTAACTGAAGTACTGGAGCACTATATGTATCCCTAGATCTCAAGTTCTATGTTTTCTGCTCAAGTCTTATGTTGCGGGGTCTTAAGTTGACTAATCTCAGGTCTTAAGTTCGCAGAACTTAAGTTCCTCTACCATGACTTAAGTCTAAGATGGCATGGGGCAGGATCATTATCCCAGCTAATAGTGCTATATGATACAAAGAGATGACTTAAGATCCGCCGAAACTTAAGTCCAAAATGCGGTGATTTCACCCGGAACTTAAGAGGTGCTAATCCATTATTTGCTGCTATAGCAGAGATGAAGACGCCTCCTCAGTGGATGCAAGTGACTGGAACTCTGACGATGAGGATGATATCGTCGTCGAGAAAGAGAATTGGAAGTCAAAAGGACATAGAATAACAAGACTTCCTTTCTTGCCTGCTCATTCAGCTGCTTTCAGGACCCATTCGGTTCACTGTGACTTTCGGAGGCTAGATAACATCATACCTAATTTTATTGGCGGGTCTGTCCCTCGTTCAGATAAGGGTGATCGTGAATACTACTGCATGACTATAATGACTTTATTCAAACCTTGGAGAACACCAGCCGATTTGAAGGACAAGGTCTCCACTTGGGACCAGGTTTTTAACCAGTACGAGTTCACAGTTCGACAGAAAGAGTTGATCCGCAACTTTAACATACGTTATGAGTGTAATGATGCCCGAGACGACCACTATGCAATCATGAGGCAGAAAATGGCACAACAGGGTGAATATACTTCAAGCTCCTTCCTTGGAGTACGTGATGAGTTTGCAAATGATCTTGATGCAGGGGAATTTGGAGATGAAGATATAGGTGATGATGAAGATATCACCATCGGAAGGAAGACCGCTGCATTGTATAAGTCGCGGGGTGCAATACGAAATGTGCTTCAGGAAACCAAATGGCTTAACTTACCAAAAGATGGTTTGCTGGATGTAGAGACAACACGATTCATTGCCCCTTACAAGGCACGACGCACCTGGGCTGAGATACTGAAATCTGAGAGAAAGATTTATACAGCTAATAAGTTATCCGATATGCCTGCACCAGACAAAAATGACAGCAACAGAGTATATACAAGAAATACGGTAGAGGTTGTTCCACATGATTTTTTGAATCCGACATCCAGGTTAACTCGAGAAGACAATGATAGGTTGATCAATGACATTTGTAACCGACCAGGGCTGAAATTAAACGGAGAACAGGAGCGTGCCTTCAAAATTGTTGCAGAACATGCATCAAGTCCCCAGCCTACATCAGGAAAAACTCCCCTGACCATAGCTGCCCTGTTAGTTATATACTCGGTATAGTCGCTATAGTCACCTGTAGCTCTGCTGGAAGATATATAGCAGCTGTAGTCAATATAGCTGCCTGCTAGTCCTATATCAAACTACACAGTATTCAGCAATGAATATATTGTGCTATATGGTTCTGCGCCACTACTATAATGGCCATGTATTTAGCAGAGTATTGGCAGTAGGTTCGAGAGATACTCGAGAGATGCGGTCCGAAAAATTCTGATATTTTGATGATTCCCGATGTCAACGCGATGTCAACGCGATGTGATGGGAATTGAATGGGAAGGATTTTCTGAAATCGGCAATTTCTGTGACAATGGATTCCCAACAAACGGAACCCCTAGGTTTCCTGGAAGAATGATTTGTCTCGAATTTTCTAGCCACATTCATGCAGCATTCATGTGTATTTCTCGAAAAAATATCGGGATTTCTGTTCCAGGTACACCGGCAGGAGCCGGCAGGCCGGCAAACTGTCAACCACTGTTGCGATCAAGCTCATGGCCCGTGCGCATCAAGCAAACACAACCAATGTTCGTCGCAAATCACGCCACTCTCTCTTCCCACCACCATCTTCTCCCCCATGTCGACCCCTTCTTCAATGGATCGCTTTGTTACCACTCCATGTCTTCTCTCCCGAACGTACCTCACGCGCAAGACACCTGTCGGCGGTCCATCCTCGTCCTTCAAATCAAGTAGCTGTCAAGCGCCCTAGGCTGTTTCCACTCTATCAAGAGTCAAGCCAATGGACCGGTGCTTCCGTTGGCCACATCTCGTCAAGCCCTCTTCAAGTTTCAATACCGTCTCGTTACACCCCCTCCCCCCGCGCTCGCGTCGCATTCTCCGCATTCTACGTGCTCCCGTGTTGTTCGCTCATGCCCGCCTCCCGCTTTCCTGGTGTTACCTTTCCGCACCGGCACCTGCCCGTTCTCGCTTCTCGTTCTGCTCCCTTGCGTCCGTGCGTCCGGCCTCACCCTCATTCTCGCGTCCCGTTCCGCACACCCACTTAAAGGCACTCTTTATCCCTCAACCTTGCAACTGAAGTCTGCTCCATCAAGTTGAAGATAATCAGAACGGCCTGGGTCTGTGGCGAACGGGAGGTCGGTTTCATCGATTGAGGTGGGGCGGGTGAGGATTACGATGGGCAGTCGAGCGGTAGATAGATTTCATCCGAATAATAGCTGAATATCTATTTTTTTATCCCTTTTTTTTCGCACATCTGAGGTCCCAAATCCGATGAACTATGGTTTGTACAGGAGCCTACAGGAGCACTGTATCGCTACAGAGTGCTATGTAGGCTACAAACCTATGGAGGTATGTGTCAATATGTATGGATGACACGTGGCTATATCGATCGATATAGCGCTACAGATCATCGGCTACCAACTACAGAGTGCTATATAATTGGGGGTTACCTATGCTCCTACCTCAACTATCCTGACTACATATCCCTCTATAGGAAGTAAGATTTTTCCAGATGTACACCCCTCAAAATGTATCTTGGGGGCATGGGTGGATCTGGGAAGTCCGCAGTTTTCAGTGCCATCATGGAGTTTTTCAAGGCAAGGAAGGAAGAGTATCGATATATGGTTCTTGGACCAACAGGAGCTACCGCGGCACTATTGAATGGCTCAACCTATCATTCAGTATTCAAAATTCCGCGGGAAAGGAGGAGCAGAAATCGGGATGACCTTGATGGTATACCAAATGATGCAGCATCTATAGCAGCCATAAATGAACGTATCCAGGGCGTGGAGTATGTTCTTCTCGATGAGATATCAATGGTTGCATGTGAAGATTTACAACTCTTAGCAAGTCAGGCAGCCAAAGCTCGGAATATCCACGACATTGAATTTGGTGGTTTGAACATGATTGTAGCAGGAGACTTTGCACAACTCCCACCCGTCGCTGGCCATGCTCTGTATAATGGTGATGTTGCATTGACAGCAGACAGGGTGAGCACTGAGGGCCAGAGTGCCATTCTCGGTCGGATATTATGGCATCAATTTACGACAGTTGTTTTTCTGAGACAAAATATGAGACAGAAGACTCAGACAACTGCAGATGCAAAATTACGAACCGCATTAGAAAACATGCGATATGGTGCATGTACACCAGAAGACATCGAGTTTTTGGAAACAAGGGTTGCAAGTGACCAGCCGGGACACCCCAAATTGGATACAAAAAAATTCCGCAATGTCTCAGTGATCACAGGTTTGAATATCCACAAAGACTTGATAAACGACGAGGGTACTCGGCGTTTTGCACAGGATACTGGACAAGAATTGGTAGAATTCTACAGTGTTGATAAGTTGAGTGCTAGAGGAGTTAATCGACAAAAATGGTCAGGATGTAACCAAGCTCGCTTCAAGAAATTAGGTCCCAAGTTGCAGCATGCCTTGTGGTCTGCAACACCTTCTGCAGTTGCAGAACATATTCCAGGATGTTTAAAGCTGTGTGTTGGAATGCCTGTAATGATAAAAGAGAATCAGGCAACTGAGCTATGTATAACCAAAGGTCAAGAAGCGGAGGTCGTTGGCTGGGATTCAACAATTGGTCCCTCGGATCAAAAGGTTCTAGACACACTTTTCGTGAGACTGAAAAACCCGCCGAAAGACATCAAAATTCCTGACCTGCCTCTGAATGTTGTACCACTAAGCAGGACATCAAATCATGTTACTTGCCTTCTGCGCGATGACTCTTTGCTATCCTTGATGAGAGAACAAGTCATGGTCCTGCCAAATTTTTCAATGACAGATTATGGAGCTCAGGGTAAAGACAGGGATCCAAATGTGGTACACCTCAAGAATTGCAAAAATCACCACAATTATTATGTTGCCCTTTCCAGAGGGCGTACAGCAGAAGGCACTGCAATAATGCATGAATTTGATTCCAAGAAAATTACTAGTGGAATATCGGGCTACCTAAGACAGGAGTTCAGAGAACTTGAACTGCTAGACGAGATAACTAAGCTGCGATATGAATGCCGCCTACCGAAAAATGTAACAGGCATCTATCGCAACCGACTACTAATGTCGTATAAAGCTTGGAAAGGCACTGCTGAAGATCCTGCACATTTCCACCCTGCCCTCAGATCCACGGCAGACGATGGTGGTGCCACTCGTGCCACCGAGTATGGTACCTGGAAACCAACTTTCGAAGAGTCTACGACTGGGAGACCTGCCAAAAGAAATAACCGAAAAAGAAAAACAGAGGAACACGAGCACAAAGATATACCCCCCCTCAAGAAACAGGCCAAGAATGTAATACCAACAGTTGAATTCCCAAAGTCCCTTGTGTCACCTGTAAAAGCTGTTCACCCAGTGGGCCTTATATGGGACAGCCAAAACTATAGTTGTGCTTATGACGCCTTCTTTACATCCCTGGCCTGCCTTTGGAACGAAAACCCAGAGTTGTGGAGTCAGAGACTCACAGAATGCAGTCCATTGCTCGGACTATGGGCAACAGTGTTAAGCGACAACGTTGATTCTCCGGAGGAAGCTAGAAATGCTGTACGAAGGTTATTGCATTTTCAAAATGTTTCCGCGTTTCCTCTAGGTCCAGTGGGAATCAGATTGGATTCATTATTCACCGGTGTAACAGATACAAGAAGGAGGTATGGCTCTGCTGTAACCTACTGTGAGAGCTGTGCTCACAGAGAACCCGGCGTAACGGACACATTTGGCCAGTACATGGACTTGTGGAGCACCAGCGAGTTGAAGCGGATTCATCCAAATGGTCTATCACTGTCACAATGGTTTCAGCATCAGTTTGACCACAAAGTAACCCAGTGCCCGCGATGCAGGCAGAATGGAAGGAACACGAAAATGCGACGGATTACCACTATTGGTGATGTACCTTCATTGATGGTGCTATGTGTCAACTTCAACAATCTTGGACTGGACGAAGAGTTAAACTTCCAAAAAGGGAGCAGTGTTGTTACTCTAAGATTGAGGGGTCTCATTTATCACTCACAGCTTGAAATGCCAGCAGGCCATTTCACTGGCCATTTCACAAGTGTTATTGTTGATGCTCAGAGCCTTATGTGGTATCACGATGGAATTACGACCAAGAGAGCCTGCATTAATGAAGGTAGGTTTTCGGACCTACAAGATCCACTAATGTTGCATCAAAGGCAAGAGCAGCGACTCTGTGCTGCTATCTATGATCTGAAGTAAACACCGGCCGACTTGAACAGAAAAACTGATGTTATCTGACAATCAACTGCCGGGTCAGATAGATATACACAAGGTGAGGGTTACATCACAGAATTTAAGTAATCGGCGCGAGGCTCTGATTTCACAGTCCGCTGGACTCGTACTGCCATGCGAAGCACTGGCCTCAAAAGCCACGTCTGCTGCTTCAAGTTGCGCTACTCTCGCGCTAATGTGACTCCTTCCTCCAGTGACTCCGAGTATTCACTGGCCTTCAAGTTAACGAAGATACTGGTCGTATCAGCACTTCCGGACTGGTCAACTTCCGAATATTTCGTATGACCTCGGCGCGCCGTGTCGCAAACTCTAAATCTGCCAGTAATCATGGTCCCGTGCAAGTTTTGCTAGATCAATTAAATGTGGTCACAATTTACTCCCGCAAGAAAGTGCCTGTCCTCGTTCCAAGCATCGCCTATACGGACTCTATCAATTTCTTGAAACGGCCCCCGAATTCCCTCGAATTCCTGTACCGTTGAGTCGTTGTGAGCAAGATTCCAACCCTCCTGGAAGGATGCCAATCCAAAGCAAACTGCCCTGGAACGACTTTGTTGCGACCTGAAACCCTTCGTCTCCCGGAGTTTCGACAACCTCCAAGTCCACGGGTAGTTCTCTCGACACCATATGTATATACGCCGAGGCGATCGTCCTTGTCCCAGACGCAACTACGTCTGAGCTTGCTAGAAGAAACTCGCATGAATACGCAAGAATGACAAGTTGCGCCTAAAAGTGGCTGCGGTATTCTGGCCAAAGCGATAGCTGCACATATTTTTTTGGGCTTTGAAGCGGAAGCTGTTAATTCTCCCTCGGAAGCAACTGTCCTGGTATCATCGTCTGCCCGCCCACCTCTCGTACCCTGTCCCGATTCATATGTGGTGCGTGGGATTGTCTTGAACGAACTCTTTGGGCTTTTTTTGGTTTGCTCTCTCATACGAGCGGAAACTGGAGTTGGTCCGAAATCTTGAACATGCTCAATGTGGGAGACCCGGAGTAGGAAGCTGAACTTAGTCCGGTTGTCCACTTCTAGTATTTTTGAACCGCGTATATCTCCATTTGCCCATATTTTTCCTGCATCGCTTTTATTTAAATGATTCAACCGGGACACCGACCTACCCCAGCTTCCTATTGAAATCTAGTACGTACATTTGATCGACGGATGAAGCGCGCTCGGCACTGTCCTGATTTTGGAAAAGTTTAGGAGGGATTCGAAATCACCTTTTTGGGGTGAAATAACGAGTACTTCTAGATTTGGCAATGGAAGCACATTTGTCTCCGACTTGCCTTGTGTGCGTCCTTTCCCAGTGATGAAGAGACATGTCAAAGAGCTGGAACATCCAGAGAGCTGCAGAGGCTGTCGGACTAACTAAAGAGCTGCAAAGGCTGTCGGACGAACGGAGAATATCCATCATCAGTGGCAGGGCCATTGTTCATCTCAGAATGGAAATAAATATTAACGCTGTGCCCCCATAAGACCACGAGTGCGCACCTGTATTTCTCTTCCCACAATCATCCTCTGAGCCACTCCAGTTTTAATGGCCGACCAAAGCATCCAAACCACTCACGAACGCGTCCAAGGACCTCCAGAAATTTCTCCATTGCATCGTGACTTCCATCGGTCCCTGTTACCTTCTCCTTCGGCCAGCCAGAGCACACAAACTGCGTCCGACTCCAGGCACCCTAGGATTGATGAGTAAGAGAAAAAAACCATTATGCCACCTGAGTGCCACCTAATACCTACACGGCAGCCTCAAACTCCTCGCACGGAGATCCTTCATCGAACATCTCCCAGCCGAACTCCTTTCGCTCATTTTTAGCTTCATGATCGAGCACGAAAAACACGAGGAGGCGATACAAGCATTCAAGGATTTATGCGCGGCCTTTCATACGTCCTGTCGCTGGCGAAAAATCCTGGCAGAGTCCCCGCGACTCTGGGCAGAGCTCATGTTGTTCACGCCCAACACAACGCGGATATGCGGATCCTTCATCACCCATTTCGATTTGGCCAACAAGTCGCCCATCTCCTTGGATGCTGTGATACCTCAAGACTCCGACACATTCACGATCGGTGGTCTGTCTCTCATCATCGCGGTGGCGCGTGCCCTCCAATATCGAGGCGGACATCGCAAGCTGTCAATTGTTGCGCCGGGTTCCGTCTTGCCGCTCATGCTGTTTCAATACATGCGTGCAGCTGCTCCAGAGTTAACGACCTTGAAGTTGGAGCAAGAGAAGGACAACATCCACAACGTGTTCGACGTGGGGCTGTTTGCCGCCACCGCACCCAAGCTCCGCCATCTCCGGGTGGCGGAATTCAAGGGTGTATGGAACAGCCCCCTGCTGGAGAACCTGACGATCCTGTCGCTGACGATGAGAAATGACGCCGTGCCGATCGCCTTGTCGACAGTCCTCTCGGCATTGCGCAGATGCACCCAGCTCGAAATGCTTACCATAGGTGGGGATGCCCTGCCGAGGTATTCTGGCACCGATCGCCCGGTGCAGTTACCCGGCATACCAGTCGTTGCTCTCCCTCGTTTGTACCATTTATTTTTGTGGGGCAGCGCGGACAACTTGCTGCAGCTAGTTCTGCACCTCGCGATACCGCGGCACTTGGACAAAGGCTTGTATTTGGAGTGTACGGATCCCATGCCATCACCTCAAACAATCCTGGATATGTTCTCGTACGTGAACAAGAGGTGTGACCCCGAGCCCGAGCCACTTCAACGCCTGGAGGTTGCAGGGGGCTTCTGGTGCATGGTGCTGGTGTTTAAATTCCAACACAGCGACGCGCGGATCACTGTGGGTTCCGTGGACGGCTCGTTTCTCGACACGATGCCGCTGTCATCCGTGAAGACTCTCGTCACGAAGCACGACGACAGGTACCGGTGGGTCAAATCAGACTGGAAGATCTTGCTGGGCTATTTGCCCGCCGTCGAGTGGATCATTGCGGCAGATAACGCGATGAATCCGCTGCTGGCTGCCCTCACAGTTGGTCACTGGCCGCGAGGATCCCTGGGTCCAGTACTTGAGGGCCTCACATTGATGTTCTTCGACGAAGAGGGACAACACTCGCACATCACTCCTGCCACAATTGGACTGTTAGGCGATTACCAGAAGTCTCGAGGGGACATGTGGGAGAGTATGCATGTGTTCATGCAGCAGGGTTGGGGGAATAGGGTTGTGTGCGGAGAATGCGAAACCCTGGTTGCAGAGGCTGAAGAGGCAGGACCCGGAGATCCTGGGAGGGATTCTGAGGACCTCAGCGACGAGGAAGATGGTTCAGCGGCATCTGTATCTTCGACTGACGCTGACGGTGATGATGTTTCTTGGGATGGGTCCGAGATTGAAGAGGTGCAGGAGACTAATCCGACGACGTTGGACCAGGACTCTGATAATATTGAGGTGAAACCGGTGACCACGCAGAGAGCGTAGTTGCGGAGAAGAATAGGATGTAAACTAACCGTGGGTTGCCAGTGATCTAATGTTACTCGATGTTTGAGCTCAGATGTGTCGGTTGAGATCGGCCGAAAACTAACAGTCTGATACCTTTGACGATAAGCAAGCTTGCCATTCTGTGTTTGCTGGTCCAAATTTTGTGAACTCCTGGGCATTCAGCTCCTAGAAAAGAGGGCACCGTGGGCTACTACAGGTCAGGGTCAATTCGTTTGATTTTTGCGGCTGCAATCCGATTCGGCTCAAGCCCTCCCTTGCGCTAGCTTGTGCGTCAGACGGCAAGGTTGGACATAAAGGCTCCAAGGGTGGAGAGGACCTGGATCCCAAAGCCAACCATGTCATCTCAAGCATTCTCCACCGTTCCTTGCAACTTCAGAATCCACCTGTAACGTCAACTCCGGGCTTGGCTCGATAATACACATTCAAGTTGGAATATCACTCAAACGAGCATATTCGAGGAGCACCGAAGCTTGGGGGACTGGAAGCCGCCATGGTCGACGCTAACGTCCGTTGTTCAAGTTGTCCCCAACTGATTCTGAGCTTGCGGCTGGAAGAAACGCGCATGACTGGAGCGGACTATCCGGAAGGTATCCGCAAGAATGGCGCCTAAAAGTGGCTACGGTGTTCTGGCTGTATCATCAATGCACGGATTCGTTCTGCCCAAGCTGAATGCGTCCATACTCTGCTTCAGCAGCAACTATGCTGCGTAACTCAATGTGTCGGTGACCCCAATTCAAGTGTGGTGCATGTCCTCAACATCGAACGACCCCATTGGGCGTGGCATTCATTCTCCAACTCTAGGCGAGTGCGCCAAAATGATAGCTATAGCTGCACAGATTTCTTGCTTCGAAGCGGAAGGCGTTCATTCTCCCTCAGCATGTCCTGCATCATCGTTTCCAACTTCGCCTTCACATACACGGGACCATCTTAAACGACCTCTTTGGGCGTGACATTTACTCTTCAGCTCTAGGCGGGGGTGCCAGACCGATAGCCAACACTAATTGCAAGTCGTGGAACGGAAGCAAACCCAAATGGGGATTGCCGGTCTAAGCATTCAAAGTCGATCGCGTATGTTGGGCCGATCGTTTACAAAATAACGCGACAACAACGACGCGACTGGCATAATCCTCCACAGCCACAGCTCTAGGATATAAATACTCGGCGTTTTCGGAGGTTTTTCCCCCCAATTTTACATTAACAATGTTCTTTCGCAGATTCACTTTGCTCGCTGCCTCCGCCCTTGCCTTCATGACATCGGTGCACACGCCCGAGGTCATTCAAGCTCCCTCTCTCTCGGTCACCGCTCCTCCCCTGGCTCTCCGTCTGCCCACCTGCATGATGGGCTCATACCACCGCCCTCGCCTCGGGTTCACGCCTATCAACAACACCAACACCACCTTCTTCTCGGACAACACCCACACTTTCCTCGCCCCGCTCGCTGTTCCCAGATCAATCATCCCTCTCTACCCGCCCATTCCCCTCGCCCATTCCCCGCCTCACGAAGTCATTCACTACCTCACCGACCTCGATTTCGATAAAGTCGACCTCGTATTTGGCGGGACGCTTACATTGGCACGTTTCATTCGGGTGAAGACGGGTATTGTGTGGTGGCGAGCGTGTTTGTGGGTCATCGTGTTCGGCGAGCTCGTCATTTGGGAGGGTTTGGGCTTAGGCGAGGGCGGGGCGACATGGCAGCAGCTCGTTCTTATTGGGCGCGCCGGCGTGGACGCACTTTTGAGTCTGTTGGCCATTATATCCGCAGTCAAGGTATGTTCCTTCATTGCCTGTTCGACCCTCGTTCTGAGCTTTTATACAGTGGCGTCGTGCGCTGGCCTTCGGGTTTGGCGTGGTTCGTCAAGTCTCGGCGATACCTGGGGTACGTCCTACTCCTCTTGTGGCGTTTCGCGTCTAACCACTGTGCAGGTCGTCCTGATTCCCTTCGACGTCCCTCTCGCCTACCTCGTCGCCTCCTTCGTATTGGATGGAACGCTCGCTTCGGTTCTGGCGGAACGGGTGCGTCGTTTCTTTCTTCCGTTTCTACCGATCGTCGTTGCTCATTACCTCCAGTTCTCCTTCGTTCACCGACTGCTGCGCATTCTCCGTCCATCTCCAAAGCCCTTGGTCTGCCCGAAGAAACGATATAAACACCAACGGCGCCGAGCAAAAGGCCAACCATCTGTTGTGTCTGCCAAGTCAAGGGTACGTTCGTTCAGCTCAGGTTGATTATATTTCTGATCCTTGTCCAGATTCGTCGCGGGTGTTACCTCGGAGTTGATGTTCTGCTGCACGTCTTCATGATTTCCGGTGTACGTTCCTTCGTTCCTCCGGCACTTCACGTCTAACCATCAACTACAGGTCTTTACGCTGTTCATCGACGTCCCCGTTAGCCATCTCGCATCTGCCCTGTCGCTTGACGGAACTCTGTTCGCGACGCTAGCTGACCGAGTGAGGTTTCTCCTTTTCCCACGATCTTGGTTGCTCATTACTTCCAGTTTCCGTTGATCCGAAAAGTCTTCTGCATGATTTACACGCCTCCCACATACTCCATTCGGCGGGCCAAGAAGCGGTATAAGCGGGCGGCGAAAACCAAACCTTGAAAACGACGATAACATCACCACCACGCTCTTCACATTCGACCCGGAATTTGGTCCGGCGTGACGGACGGCCAGTCTACTTCGTCGTCCTAGATGGATAGTCTCGCGGTCCGGAGACCGGACGACGGCAACGAGCTGCTTCTCCTGCCCTAGTCCCACCCTCTCCCGATGCCTTGGCGCCCCAGCATCCTCGACGTCGACACTGGTCTCATTCGCTCCCGCCCACCAACCCGCCTTTCCTTTTCCCACTTCTTCTTCGACTCGCTAGGCTTGGTGGACGACTGGTGTCCTTTGTCGACGATGTATAGTCTTTGGTCCGGAGACCGGACGACGGCAATGAGCTGCTTCTCCTGCCCTAGTCCCACCCTCTCCCGATGCCTTGGCGCCCCAGCATCCTCGACGTCGACACTGGTCTCATTCGCTCCCGCCCACCAACCCGCCTTTCCTTTTCCCACTTCTTCTTCGACTCGCTAGGCTTGGTGGACGACTGGTGTCCTTTGTCGACGATGTATAGTCTTTGGTCCGGAGACCGGACGACGGCAATGAGCTGCTTCTCCTGCCCTAGTCCCACCCTCTCCCGATTCTCTGGCGCCCCAGCATCTTCCCGACATTCAGCACCGATCCTCCGCCTGCTATCCGCGTCGTCTTTTCTTTTACCTGGGTCCATCTTTTTTTCCACTTCGCTTTCATCGGGAGGATCGCGGCGTGACGGCAAGGTGCGAGCGACCTGGGACGCTGGGACGCTCGTACACCACGGCACGCGATTGTCAACAACTCAGCAAGACACGGGCCTCGAGGACGGACGCGCCACGATCGGGGAGGTGTCTTGCTGGGTTTCCTCCCGATTTTCGTTCCGGCTTTTTTGATTTCCTTTTGGTTTCTTCTGTGGTGGTACGGTTTCTCCTTTCGTTCCTCTCTTCTGCATGCTTACCGTCTTTTCCTTTCCAGGTCTTCGTCCTCGCGTCTTCTTCGTGACATACATAGACCCGTTTTCGGATTCGTACTTTTTGTATCATTCTCTTGGGTGAATGGGATCTTTCTTTCTTTTGAGTCCTAGAGTCCTCGGCGTATCTCTTTTCGGCCGTTATTCTCGTACGCGATGTTTGTTCAGAACGATTTTCGGAAATTCCGCAGAGTCGAGCGCGACGCGACGCGTTCTTACGTAACCTTTTCTTTGTCTTGCCTCAACGAAGATGAGCAGAGGATACGCACCCAACCTGAACACGGACTCCCTCCTGGCCTCCTCAAACGCCGGGATAGCCGCGATTCGAGCTGGGCTGAACCAGAAACGCGCATTCACGAAGGAGGCCAAAGCTTTGTGTGACAACTGCAAGAAACAGGAGACGTCGACGACCCCGTTGCAGTCGTGTAGCCGATGCCGGTGAGACATGCGCATCCACTTGGGGCGGCTCATAATATCGTCGTTGTGCAGTTCTGTAAGGTACTGTACTTTTCCATTTCATGCCTGTCGCTCCACCTCGCAATCCCATCAATTTTCTGGCTCTCGTTTCGTTCTCGGTTTGCTGCATCATACATTTATTTACTTGGAACTGTAGATACTGCTCGCGAGAATGCCAAGTCGCGCACTACAAAGCGCTGCACAAGAAAGCGTGCGCGAACTTTGACGACCCGCCGCTGTGCCGTGCGTTCAACCACAAGGTCATCCTTCCCGGCTGCTCCTACCCCGAGGTGCCCATCTTCGGGATCGGCGTCTCGGAGGGCATGGGCGCGTGGGTGTCCATTGGCGGGAGTATCGACTGCAGGTTCGTCGGGTTGTATATCTCTTCTTTGTAATAACTTATGATTGAGTGGATTCTAATGTAGGCTTGCAACCATGCCCGGTGGGATAAAGGCAAGGCCTGACCGTGACGCGCCGGCGTCGCTCGCACAGCTGATGGCGATGACGCCGGGCATGATGGACGGGAAGTATCTATCCTTGAGGATTATGGTGCAGAACCGGACGAAGGCGACGCCTATGGGTCAGTAATGTTTGTGTGTTTCCCGGTGTTCTCTCGTCCTTACGCGCGAAATAGTGGTCGTAGGGTTGGGCGTCGCAGCTGTTGCTTCCGCAAGAGGAACGCCGATTATCTTGGCGGGGAAGGAGCCCGGCGAGAAGAGCGTCATGCTGGACTATCCGCATCTGTACGTTAGTATGGTCAATCCAATGCGAAGTTGACATCCTTTTTTCCAGTGGTCGTGTAGTAGGTTTATCGAAAGTCTCCGCGGAACTAACGCATCTCAATGGAAAGGAGGTGGGTTGAACGGCCCTTCACATACGAATCTAACATTTTTGCTCAGATTAAAGACGCAGCAACCTGTCCTGCTGTCAAAGACGCCAAAATGTGCGCTGTTCTGCTCAACGTGGGTGAATACGCCATGTTCACCCTCGAATTCCGCGCCGGAGGGCCGAACGTTACGCATGACTTTCAGGCGCTAGAATTGCTGGCGCACGTCATCGTCCCTGCCATTCCCTACGACCCCAAGGCCACCGCCTCGTACTCGGAGCTCCTTCCACGGGCAGCGGATAGAGACGAGGTGTGCGAAATCAGGGCGCTGATTGACCAGGTCGCGGTGGACGCGTGGTATACGGATTTCAAGACCAAAGGCGAGAGGGCCTACATCACGAGTCATTACGGGGAGGCCAGAGCGAATATGATTGGAGAAGGGGCCCAGGCGATGTCAGAGATGTTCAAGGCGATGATGGGGAGGATGGGAGGGTGATCTGGGTATATTTCCATTCAACATCCATTGCACGTCCCATTGAATCGATATGCATTGAGTAATTAAGGTACAACAACCGCTCTAGAAAGAGGTTAGGCAAGGACCGCGGATGAATAGAAAGAGTTCAGACCTGTAATGTAAAATGTCCCATCATGAGCACTCATGCCTTGGCCTCCGACCGCACTGGTGCTAGGCGTTTCGTGTGAACACCGGGGACGAGCCTAACGATATTGTGGACTTACAAATCAAAGGATGCAGCTGAGCGAGATAGGTGACCATCCACAAGAGATAACACGCCGAAAGAGCAAGCATTATAGCCGTTCGGATGACCCTGTTTGCTGTTCATTGACCTGTTTGAAGGACCGGAGAAGTGAACTGACACTTGTTGGGGGCCCTTCGGAGTGAATATCGCAGCAATAGTCATGAGAGACACGACTATGGCGAGCAGAAAGATTATGGGCAGAATGGTTGACATGGTAGGAGGAGGCCTGTTGACGTCTGTTGAATTCGGGAGGTGCTTCTATTCAACCTGTCGTTCGAATATACTTCTAGCCGCTAGGTTCTCTGCTTCAACATCCTCGTCTCATATCTGGAAATATCCTCGATAGTGCCTGCGATTTGTCCTGTTGTTGGCTTGCTCCAGAGTACACCGGCCGCTATTTGGACTCCACATCACGTGGAGGCGGTCCTCGCCTCTTTCCCTGTGCGCTCACGACTACGTCACGAAATCTCCATGAAATAGACTCGCTTATATCTCTGAAATCCAATTCTTACGACAAACCATGACCCGACTAGTATTCTACATTGCCCTGCTCATCTCAGCAGTACAGTCCTCCTACTCCCCAGCCCCGAGGTATCCTTCGCTTTGCTATCTCACATGTTCCGGTTCTCAATCTCTATAGATGGGGCCAAGCAACTTCTCTCATATACTCCGCTCTCTTCATCCAGGGCGGAAAACAGGATCCCGGCGGCGGACAGACTTACAACAGTGCTCTGGCACAAGAGGATCTGCTTTGGCTACCTTTAACAGCGTCCTTTTCAGTAGACGCTCCCCCTTGGCAGTTAATCAGCGATCCCACCAACGCAACCAACTCGCAGGGGCCGGCCGTAGCATGGCATACCCTCTCTGCCTTCAACTCGACTATGCTCCTGGTGTTTGGCGGCTTGCCATCGCCGTCTGTGGCTCTGTCGACTCAACCTGACTCGGCATGGCTTTTGGATGTGTACGACCGATTAAGACCCGAGTTCACCCACGAAACACTGGGATGGGCCGACGAACCAATCCGCCGTATTCACCATGCGGCCGTTACCGCTACCACCGGAGAGGTGTACATATTTGGAGGCGAGAAAGCCGACGAATCTGGTCTCTTATCAGACTGCTACGTCTTCAATCCCAGCACCTCCGAGTTTACTGCGCTACCTACAGAAAATGGTCCCCCAGCGCTGACTGGCCATGCCGCTATCATTCTGCCAAATGGTCAAATTCTCATATTTGGTGGACTGACGTCTACCGGATTGCTTTCATTCGCCACAATGTGGATATTCGACACCTCTGCAAACTCATGGTCCTCCCCGAATGTATCTTCAGAAACGGCCTTCCCAATTCCGCGTCGCGCTTTCGCCTACGTTCTGGTGGACCCGGACACCATCCTTATCCACGGTGGCTGTGACGGAGATTTCCAGAATGTGTACTCGGACGGATGGATCTATAACATTTCCGCAGCAACCTGGACCGCGGTTACGCCCCTTAGTGCCATTGGTCCCCGGATTGACCACTTCGCGGCGAGCTATGGAAGCCAAGTCATTTTCGGGTTCGGTACGTTGCATTCGGTAAATTGGCGGTGGATGACCCGTCTTACCGCCGTCCAGGCTATGGCCAAAATGGCCCCGCCAATGCTTCATTGATCATCTATGATCCTGATTCGCAGACGTTCCCGACAACCTTCACACCGCCGTCGCCCACTGCCTCCATAACGGCGACAATCCCAGGCGCATCCACTACCATTGGAGTTGCAACGACCCCGTCGGGTTCAGGGACTCTAACCGGCTCAGTCCACCCCACGTCCACGGGCGGGAGTGGGGCAGGAAGTGGTAGCGGTAACGGTAGCGGTGGCGGCGGCGGTACCGGCGGCGGCAGCGAGAAAGAACCGCTAGGCGCCGCCAGCAAGACGACGACCATCGCCGTCGCGACGGTGCTAGCCGTCTTCGCACTCGTCGGCGCGGGGCTAGGCGCCGTGTGGTACATGCGCAAGCAACAGCGGCGCCGCTGGGCCGAGGGCGGTGTCGGTGGTGTATTCTCCCCACTAAATGATGAAGAGGGCGGTGCGGGTGGCGCTCCGGCCCCCGCGCGCATGTTCGACTCTGCGCCCGGGGAGAAAGGTCTGTTGAGCGGAGCTGCCGAGACGGTCGGTGCCACTCTGAGCTCTTGGGGCCTGTGGGTCGTGGGTGCACTGGGCCTCGGCGGTATCGTGGGCGGTGGTGTCGCAGCGGCGGAGCGAGACAGGAAACAGCGGCGCGACATGCTTGCGGATGAAGATCTTCGTGACTTTGGCGGGTGGTACGAAGAAGGAGACGGACATTCCAGCAGGATGGGGCGGCGGCAGGGAAGCGGCGGGAGCAATTGGAGTTTGATGAGCGTGTTCAGACCTCGGCCACGGAGGGAAGGTAGCGCCGCCAGCAATATCAGCTACGGCAGTCGCCTCCACAGCCACGGCGGTTCGCTCCTCGGACACACAGAGGGCCCATCCGAGAAGGATCCTTTCCGCGATGATTCGTTCCTGCACGATGCGGCTGCCGCTGGGGGTGCTGGCATTCTCGCAAGCTCCACCAGGCCAAGAGGTCAAAGACAGTCGAGCTTTGCCAGCGCCTACAGCGTGGGCAGCAACAATTACGTCGACCCTTTTGCTGATCCGATATCCGAACAAGACCTCGCGGGACCCGGCGCTCTCCTCATGAATATGCACCAAGGTTATTCGCGAACGGGGCCTCTGAGCCCTGTTACCGAAGTCTCGCGCATATCCTCCTCTGGCGCCTCCCATTCTGGATCTTCGAATGACCACCAAGTTCTCAGTCCCTTCGACACGTTATCGCGATCGTCGTTGGGCTTTTCATCCAACTCCCACGCTTCCCCGGCGCTCCCCCCGGGCGCTTCGCCAGCAGTCTCACCAGGGCCATCAACCATCTCGGCACGCACCCAGCCTCGCACGAGCAGCATCCTCGACATGAAGCCAGCTCAACCCGACCAGCCGATACGACGCAGCGACACTTGGTGGGCGCGTTTCTCCAGCAAGAGTCTGCTCGATCGGCGGTCGAGTCGCGGAAGCGCGACTGCTGTTGGCGCGCCGGACATTCGTGATCCTAATCCGCTGCCTCAGCGGCTCGGCTTCGTAGAGGAGGAGACGCCCAGCGTCCTGCGGGAGCGCTCGGATGGCTCCGACACGAGCCGCGCGGCAGGGCCGGTCTACGGAAAGGGCGCGGCCCACGGCAAGTCGATGTCTTCCCTACAGACGCAGCGAACGGCGGACTCGGCCGCCCTTGAACGCATGGGCGGTAACGTCGATGTTATGCTGCGGGGAAATAGGCAGAGTGGGAGCACTAGCACCCGAGCGAGTGTAACGACTCATGGCGGAAGCGGCGACGACGAGCCAGCCAGCGCGCGGCACAGCTGGCAGCCCAGCGGCGATGACAACGAGCCGGTGTTTATCTCGCCGGTGGAGATGGTGCCCGCTTCTGCTTTCAACTTACCGACGAGTCCGCCCCGCGAGGTATCGCCTCCACCTGCACCGCGGCCACCACTCTCCACCTCCTCTTCCTCGGGCTCCTCAGGATCAGGCGCCGTTGCAGAACGCATACAGGCGTACGAGCGGCGCATGTCGCAGGACGTGACCCCACCCTCAAACACGAAACACCGCGAGGAACGGCCGCGGAAAAAGACGCACGGCGTCAACTACGGGATCGTCCCGCGCGCTAGTCTCTTCGTGGCCAATCCAGATCACCGTGCGCGGGAGGAAAGCGGGGATGCATGAAACCCTTCTTCCACCAACGTCGCTATCGTCGTTCGGTCGCGTCGCTGTCTGTCTGTCGCATTGCATGTCGTCCTTCACTTACATCGTCCCGTTGCAATCGTCTATAATACCCAGCACCACCCATATCCTTCCTCCCACACTTGACCTTCTTCGGGTCCCTGGTGCCTTCCCAGGGATCGGAGCCATCGCTCGCCGACGCCCCCGACTTCTTCTTTTGACCTGCCCAAGTGCTCGGCGTGGTCTCGTTTAACTATTCTAACCTATTCCATCTAAGTAGCTTACGATTCTACGACCCCTCACGTTCCGTTCCTAGTTGGTGTTACTGTTTTACGGACTCGCTAAAGAGAAAAAATGCTGTATACGATCAAAAATGTTTCCATAGTATTCACGCGTTGTCCAAGTACATGCGTGCTCTGTAACGCGTCCGACAGTGTGCATGCAGCGTTGGCGTCGACATTCGAACAGAAAATCGGGTGACTCAGGCGGTGCGCATGCGGCTTCCGATCGTTTTTTCGGAGTACAGCCCCTCGATCATGCTCAGGAACTCTTGGATGAATCTGCGGCCTTGTGCTGTGTGTCCTTCATTCGAGAAAATTGGACTGGACATCGGGAGCTTTCACATCGTACGGTTAGGCTGGATAATTTCGGATCCTAAACATCATAATCAGAAAATATCCACACAGCGCGCATAAAACAGCATGGGCGCACTTTGCTGCTTTGACGATGCATCTCTCCGTTCTCCGAACCACGACTTACTGAGATGAAACTGGCATTGAGTGATATATCGATGGACGTCGGGGGCCACGTCCATCATCGATACATCTTCTATCACAGACGGCGATCACTACATAGACTGCAACAAAATGGAGGGATACGCGACCATCTACTTGGTGACAGCTTCTCGAAGCTGAAAGGAGAACAAGAGTCGTTTCAGTCAGCTTCTCCAATTTTTTTTCGGGAAATTGATGCACACTATAGGCGTAATTTGGAGTTAAGACGGGTGTGTGTCGTTGGCGACGGTGGGGTTCCATCTATCATCGCAACTGATAACTTCTTCGTCCTTGTTCCTCATTAAGTAAAAGATCGTCGGACGTCGAGGCAGATGACGGAATAACTTGCCAACTGAAAATCCCGGGCTACACCACCAGTTCGGGGCTAGTAAAATTTGGATGATCTTGATCTTGGGATGTCATTCTTGGGTTCTGTTCTCGTCATGAAACTCGATAATAGAAAAATAACAGACAGCGTACGACGGTTGTTACCAACGGGTGCTCGCATGGACTGCCGAGTTGAATTGGGATTTATTATTAACATAAAAAGCCAGGGGCAGGCAGGTGCAAGGATATTTCCGGGGTCCGACGTACCCATCCACAGAGTCGGTCGGGTCTTAGATCCAGCGAGGGAGATTTCCGGGTGGGGTAAAGAGGGCCTACGATTAAACCGCAGACAAGACAGAAACAAAGCGCATGTGTTGCCCAAGGGATGAGACTAGAGCAACAAGAGCCAGCTGTTGATTTTGTACCCAGAGGGCGCATCAAGCGCGCGCCTTTGTGGCTTTTTACTGGATTGGATTATTGCAGCCGGGGCCCGTGGCTTCTCACTTTCCCAATCCGGCCGACTCACCGTTAACCTTGATTTGCTCGTACCCCAGATCCACGGCTCCGGGGGCTCCGGGAGGCTCTCCGCGCAATTCACGGCATTTAGCAGATACTAGCTCAACCCCCGAGGTCGCCTGATGAGCCCCGCAGCGAACACGTTGCACGGCTGCCGGGACGTTCGTTAACATTTTCCGAACGATTCGTGCGATGGTCCGGCTTCATTTCGCGAGGAGCAGAGACTATCCGCGAAAAGCGGTCAATCTCGATTTCCGTTTCGGGATAGTGAGGCAATTGACAGGGGTGACGGAATTGCTGTTGAGCAGGGCAGCTGGAAAGAGAATGCCTTCGCCAACACTGTTTTCCGCTCTTCCGAGAGTCTTCTTGCGACCAGTATCTGGATGTGGATCGATGTCTATTGCGGAGACAGCGGGCGATACAAGTTCGACCGTTCCCGGTTCCCCGCACGCCATACGCTAGCCGAATCGAATCAAGTGAAACTCTAAAGAGCAAAACAAAAAAAAATTGTGTCGTCGCTGGGAGATGAGTGCCATAGGGTTTGGGGCGAGGCCTGCCGTCTGTGGGTCCCGGAAACAATTGAGTCCAGGCCTATGGTCGGCCGAGCGGTGACCGAGGGCCTGCCATCAAAAAGGCGGGAGAAGCAGCAGTAGGCGAAAGTCAAGTGATGCAAGCGCCGCACTACCTTAAGCGCCGGGGCGTCAAAATGCACAGCAGCTCCACAGCACAGTCAATGATAAGAGGACGAGGGTTCCCACCGAACGGTGAGGCAGCGAGGCACACGTCCCCAGCGAACACCTATCTTTGTTCGCGAAGCGCAGAACAAGCAGTGTATTGTCTCGAGGCACACAGATCGGCGGACGTTGATATTGGCATTATCTCTAAAAACACTGGAGACTTGTACATGTACACACAAGATTTGGATCATTGATCAGGCTGCTTCGATCTCAGCGATGTATTTCTTGGAGGACTCGTCGTCGGCCTTTTTAAGGACCTACGGAAATGAAAAAAGGATCAGGAAGTCTAATACGGACAAAAAAAGCAGCTTGTGGAGGCGCACCTCCAACAGCTTCTCGACGTATTTCGACCAGGCTTCCTCCTTGGAAGTGCCCTCGACTCCCTTCCACGCATCCCTAGACGCGCGTCAAGAGGCAGCGCGGGATAACACAATGAAAATAATCGCACCACTTGGCCTTGCCGACGAAATCGAGCATGCCGGGGCGCGTCGTGGTGTTATCCCCAAACTTGGCTAGCCCGCATAATCAGCTCCCCCTCGCACATTCGATGCAGCAAAGACGCACCTTGCTTGAAGTATGAGTAAAACTTTGAAAATCCGGCACGTAAGATGAAATGCAAATTTCACTCAGGCTACCCATCGCGGGGGACTCACGAAGAGCTGGTCGTCCTGGGAGGGCTTTACCGGCCCGTCTTTGGGGAGTCCTTGGACGATCTCGACGGCTTTGTTGAACTTGGCTTCAGACATGGTGGTTGTTGGTGCGATCGATTAGCGTCCGGAAACGGAAACACCCCTATTTTATCGGAAGTACTTGTTTACATGAGGCCCGACTGTGCTTTTGGTTCATAACGGTCGGAGAGTGCAAGTCCCGGTTCGATAGTATATTTGACACGCCCCGAGGACAGCCAGAGAAGTACGCGTGCTGTGGGGGCCGATACCCATGGATGTATGGTCATTGCAGGTCATTGACTCTCCGGTTAAGCGGTGCCCACTAGTACTTCCATTCCCCGAGTCAGCGATGAAAGTAGAAAGAAAAACTAAGCGGGAGAACATCAATTGGCTGTCCTCAATCTATCATAAGTAGTGCCAATCCTCCGCGGAGGCTTTACCGTACGCGTTATTTCTGTCTCGGGTACATGCTGTATCATGGATGAAGAAGAAAAAAACCGAGTGAACGTTTTATAGCATATAACCAACATTTAAAATGTCAATGTCGACTGGGCTGCCCTCGCGTGGGCTGGCGTGCAATCAATCATGACTCGAAAGTACTATTGAGACGGTCCAGACATATGAGACCACGCATTTTTCCCGAAAAATTCATGTGGGGACCAATTGACTCTAGGATGGGTAGCATCGCAACCCGTGCGTTATTTTTTCGTGAAATGAGGTTCGCAACTTTATGTAGTTTCCCAAAACGGAACCGCTATTGATTGACTCGTATTTGTCAGCCAGGGTCTCGCAACTGTCTCGCCAGCGCCCTCCGGGCAAGCTCGCGGCTAGCCATGTCGTCCATTGCACCCCCGCCATCGCCCCAGGAAATACACAGGAAGCTCTCCGTGCACTCAATCGCCCCAAAGTCCCAAAGAGTCCGTTTATTTCGTTGTGAATACACTTCACAGGAGCGATGTCTGACAAGTGTCAATCCAGTCCGGCTATGTACCCCCCACTGTTTCTGGGACAGAATCCGACTCGGACTCGGTCGATACGCTCGTCCCCTCGGGGCTGGGTGCCAGCGGAAGTGTGCATGTTGCAGCATCAGCGCAGCCGCTCTTGTCTTCGATCGCTGAGCGGCGGTCCGGGAGTGGTGGCGAGGACTCGGAGGACGAAGACGAAGACGAACAGGAGGGAGGCTGGAAGACAGCGGACGCAGGGGCGCGTGGCTCCGCAGAAGAAAGTGTTATTAAAGCTGGCTACTTATGGAAGAAGGGCGAGCGGAGAAAGGTCCGCCCCGGCTTTATCCCATCTGCAGTTCCGTCTAACCGTGCTCCCGGCCAGACATGGAAGAAACGCTGGTTTGTCCTGCGGCCGGCCCATCTGGCGTATTATAAAACAGCAGCCGAATACCAGCTCCTCCGGCTCCTCGATCTGTCGGATGTCCATTCGTGCACCAAGGTCGCGCTGAAGCGGCATGAAAATACGTTCGGCCTCGTCTCGCCGATTAGAACGTTCTATCTCCAGGCGAAAAATCCAGGGGAAGTGCATGACTGGGTCAAGGCCATCGACGAGGCGAGGCAGGCGTTGGTTGCTGCCGCTTCTGGATCTGCGTCGAATCCCATTCCGATTCCCCGAGGAAGGGTTCACCACGCACCTCCTCCTGTTACTCCGTCCCCACCGTCGCATCCCTACTATATGACATCTTCCGACTCGGAGGATGCCTCGCCGAGCGGGCAGCGATCGTATTCGCAATCGTCACAGACGCGCCCAGCGGTGAATGTAGGTGGCTCGTCTCCTTCGGCCAAAGCCCACGCCGTTGTCGACCCCGCCAAGACGATCCTGTCTGGGTACCTATTGAAGTGCGGGTCTAAACGGCGAAACTGGCGAAAGCGATGGTTCGTGCTCACTGGCGAGCAGCTGGTTTATTCTGGTAGCCACATGGTGCGGATCGCGGTCAAAGCGTCTTTTAATATGTGATCTAATCAGGCAATTTTATTTCCAGGACACAAAACCGCACCGGCGCTTCCCGTTTGCAGAAATATTGGACGCGCTCGAGTATGACCTGCCTGCGAATAGGCAAAACCCTGCGCTGATGGCGCCACCGACGGTGTCGCCCCCTGCGGCGGTCGCGCCATCCTCGGACGATGACCCCAACAGCGCGCACACGTTCAAAATCGTCACGACGAAGAGGACTTTGCTTTTGTGCGCGCCTAGCGAAGAGGACGAGATAAAATGGCTCGGTGCAGTGCGCGCGCTAATCGCACGTCGATCTGGTTCCGGAGGCGTGCCCGGGGACTCGACGAAGATCGCCGCTTCGAACGACATCAGTCCAACTGCATCTGGGATGTCCTCCGGAGGGAGTGGCCTGATTACGCGAGTGCGACGACCTAGTGCAAGCGGTTCCTCTGGGATGCCCCTTGGAGACTCTTAATTAAAAGGCGGGATTGTCTTATTTCTTCTTCCAGCTTTCCCCCAATGTTGCCTCGCAATGTACACTACCTTGGACCCCTTGGAGCCACCTATGTAAATGTACTATGTTTTTTTTTCTTTGACCGTGGACAACGGACTACAACGGAGACCGGATTTGGTGTCATTAGAGTGGTCGGGGATATACGGTGAACAGGAAGTAGCCGTTGAATAGTATGGGGGTGCCGGCAGTGTTTCAAATCCAGGGCACGGCGGGAAGGCATGCGGTCTAGGGTGATGGGGTGCCCAAAAAAGGGCAAAGGGGAGGCAATGCCGAGGCCGTGCGACTGGGACAGAAAGGTGGATTATGGAACAAGAACGCGGGAGGATCGTTGATGCCTCGGGGAATCCGAATCTGGTGGGACTGGTAGGACCCCGGACGCAGCCATTGACAGCTAATTTCCACGTTCCCGAATTGTGTCTTGGTGCTCTGCTTTGTGTACATATACCAAGCAGCTTGCATGGCCTCTACTGCTTTCCCTCATCTCTGATCTCCTCTCTTCTCCTCGACAAAGTTGTACATCTCCTCTCTCCCCAATGCCTGCGGCACCAAAGTCGCCCATGTCAAAGAAGCCCGGGGCGCCTAAGGCAAAAGGCGCCGTCCGCGCCAAGTCGGGCTGCTACACGTGCAGAATCCGTAGAAAGGTGTTTTAGGACTCCGCGTACACTTATCCGTTCTTATATACGCGCCCACAGAAATGCGATGAGCACCAAAACCAGGACGGCTTCTGCGACACCTGTGTCCGTCTGCGCCTCCAGTGCCTCGGTTTCGGCGCAAAGCGGCCTGACTGGCTTCGTGTACGTGTCTCTGTCGCGTCTTTGGCGCCCGATCTCACAATCGTCTTTGTAGGAGAGTCGCAATGTCTCTGATATGCGCGACAAAATCAAGAGCTTTCTCGCTGCACAGGGCATGATCAAAGGCCACTCCGGGACTGGTCCCCGCGGCTCAGAGCATGACTCGCCCATCCTGCGGCTCGAGGAAGACACCACGCCCTCGTCGTCCGAGAGTCCTCCGACACCCACTTTGTCCCTCTCCCCAAGCGAGGGTCCACGACGGCTGCAGCACGAGTCCGCCATCCGCGAGCAGCCACCTTGGATCGGTGTCGACTACCCCCACAGTATGCCTGATTTTTTATTCTTGCCATCCCCTGCTCAAGTGCACTAGGCTTGCAACATATGCGGGGTGGCTCACCTTTTGGAGGCTCTTCTCATAGCTCCTCTCACCACGACCTGTATTCAACCTCTTATAATTCTAATAGCATAGTTCCATGTAAGACTCTGTACCCATATTAAATGTCGTAATCTAGTAATGTACTCAACGCCCTCCTTTTGGCAGGGAACAATCAACTACGCTCCCCCGCATTGGCGAGTTCCTTCTCCCAAACATATCACGCCGTGTACCCCGAAGATCTATATTCCAACTGTCTCCCCCTCGAGGACGACGAAGATGCACCGTACGACATGAACTTTGTTGTTTTAAAGCCAGGTGGGACGAGCGACCAGCTGGTTAATTATTATCTGGGCGAAGTCATGGATCTGCAATATCTTCTGGCCGACAGCATCCACATCCGAAATATTATCTCCCCCTCTGTATTAAATCCTGGCGCGTCTAGGGATGCTGCCCGCCTCCTCGCCTCTATCCACCATCAACGAGCCCTTTGCCAGTCCGAGAATTTCGTCGCTCTGCGAGACTCGGATACAAAATACCAGTACGACGACCTCCTCCAGGTCCTCAAGAAGCCGCGATACTCCGAGGACGATGCGCTCGCGGCCATAAGTATTATTTCGTCCATCCTGTTTGACGGCGGCGCCGGCCGGTGGCAGGAGTGGCTCCAGCTCTCGTATTCATACGCGCACAGTGTCTTTCGGAACGAGGACCCGCGCGATATTCTCCAGACCTGCCCAGAGACGACGCGCTTCATCATCAAGGCCGCCATCTGGTTCGACGTCCTTGCTGCAGTAACGACACAGGAGACGCCGCGCTTCCTGCATTTTATCCGAGCATTATACTCACCTGAGGCGAGCGGCGTCTTTGACCCTAGCCTCCCGCCGTCCGAAGAGCTCTCCATGATGTCCGTCATGGGCTGCGAGAACCACATCGTGTGGGCCCTCGCCGAAGCGTCGGCGCTGGCCGTCTGGAAGGAGGAGCAGAAGAAGAAGGGGCGCTTGAGCATCCCGGAGCTGGTCATGCGTGCCACCCACTTTGACAAATACCTCAACGCGGCGCCGTCGCAGCTGGGCCCGTACACCTCGGAGACGGACCACGCGCGCGAGCTCAGCTCGAACATTTTCCGAGCCGCGACGCGCGTGTACCTGCGCACGATCGTCTCGGGCGACTACCCGCACGTCCCGGAGATCATGGAAGCGATCCAGGAGACGATGAGCTTTGCCCGCAGGCCATGGCCGTCGCAGCGGATGCACAGTTCCGTCGTGCGGAGCACCGTGTTCGCGTTCTTTATCTGCGGCGCGCTGACGGACAGCTCGCAGCTGCGGACCGAGGTGTTCCAGAAGCTCAGTCTCGAGGGCGAGGCGCCGTCGGTGTCGACGGTGGGCAACAGCGGGCCGATCAAGAAACTCCTACAGAAGATATGGAATGGGCGGTCGTCCAAAATGTCGTCTGCGCACATGCCGGTGCCGTGGCGCGACTTCCTGCGGGATGCGAATATGCTTCTCGTGTGAGCAATAAATCTCCGAAATACTAATACGTCTCTCTTCCATTATCTTGCTATCCTGCATTTCTCCACGGAACCATGTATTTCCTACTCGTCTCCTCATTTCCAGAACAAGTTTAGTGTATGCTCGACGCGTTTATTTACAGTAATGGCAATTTGAAACTGGAGTCCCAATTGTCTTGGTTCCAGGCAAGTTCCAGGTACCTGTGCTATTCGCACTCTGCACCCGATATCGATCCTCTTGTACAGCCATCAAGTTCTGACGATCAACCGAATCCTTGAACTATCTCCATCCGGCTGAATGTGTCGATGCTATAGTGCCGCCGCGAGGTCGACATTGGACGTTGTTGCAGCGTTGCACGGCAGGGACTGGCAGGGAGGGAGGGCTGACATCGGTGGATAAACGCAGGCGGACGGGACTCACGGGAGTGCACACGGTAAGCACGGCTCGTATCAAATACCGTCCTTGTGTTGCGGGCGTTAGCTAACGAGATTGATATGTTTCTTTGGTCAGATCACTTGAGATCAACGTCAGTATGCACCTCCAGTCATGCTGTGTCCTTTTGCCTCATCCGTAACCCATGTAAGTCTTACCCTCGCGACCGAATCAGCCATATATCCGGGGGTTTCCTGTTTTCCCAGGACAATACCCTTCCATCTGAACATACTTGCACCGCCGGCATTCTATCATTATTGGCGAAATTCTAGGGAAATCTGCCGTTCGGCAGTGTCTGAGGTTTGTTCCGTGCAACTTAAAGTTTGCACCCAACGCGAAAGTTATTCTACTCTCCCCGTTATCCAATCCGCAACTATGGCCTACCGAAGCCCTAATTCCTCCTCGAGTGGGAGCCTATCTCCTACTCCGTCTTCCGCAGCCTCCTCAAACGTCTCCCCCGCGTCCATCAACGTTCCGCTTGTCCCTATGATTCCCACTCCAGAAGGCGGCGAAAAAAGTCTCCGCGCCTCGCCCCACCGTTACACAGCGGTAGATTTATCACGTAGCGCAAGTGCCAGTAAAGGCGGATGCTGGTGAGGATCTCCTTCCCATAAATTCCAGTATTCACTAGCTAATCCGGACTCCAGGACTTGTCGGTTGCGCCGAAAAGTAAGCTCGTAACCTATAATCAGTTTGAGTAACCGATGCTAAAGCCACGATCGCCAGAAATGCGACGAAAATCGCGAGGGCGACTCCTGCCACACCTGCATACGGCTGACCATCGCCTGCCTCGGCTGGGGGCCCAAACGCCCTGAATGGATGAGGGTATGTATGGCTCGGATCTACCGCCGTGCGCCACTAAAGGTTACATGAACGTTTGCAGGATAAACAGGCGGTCGAGGCGTACAAGGCCGACATAAAAGCGCAGCTAACGCGCGCGGGGCTCATTAGGGGCCAACCGCGCTCGTCGCTCCTCTCGCCGTCGCTCAGCGCGCGCCTGCACGACGGCTCAATACGACGGCAATACCCGCAACACCGCCGTTCCGCCGACTCGTCAACGACCTCGCTGCTCAACTTTGACGCCACCGTCGATTACAGCTACCAGTATGGGTCGCACCAGCCCCGACACAATAGCATGGGCACGTACCCCGGGATGCCCGGTAAGTTGGCGACGGGCCCCGCCTCGAGGCCTCGCCAAACAGTCACGGTGACTCATATTCATTCATTCCACTGTGCAGGTGCTTCCAATTCGGCGTTCTACCATCTCCCCGCGGGACATTTCAGCGATCCCAGCGTGAACAACATCCCCGTCGACTTTAACACCAGCATTTTCAACGCTCAGTACGAGTCGCCCGTGTCCTCGACGCCCGGATCGACCCAGATCCCGCCACTCGACTTTGACTTTGGGCAGCTCGGCAACGACGCGTTCGACTTTGCGGTGCGCCCGCCGTCGCCCGCACAGGCCTTCCCGCCACTATTTGCGGGCCACTCGTCGCTGCAAGAAAACCACTGCATATACTACTTTGAGCATGTTCGGAAGGTGCAGTACATTTTCGCGGGCAACACCGTGACGAACATCACTTGTTCCGTGAGTCTCCTCCTTTCAGTCCAGGCCGCGTTCTAACTTGGTGCACAGATGATTGTGCAGGAGCCTCGGGGAGCTGTTACCAACGCTGTGTGCGCCTTAGCTAGTCTGCATTATACACGTATGCGCGTTGCCCACGGCCTAGAAGCGCCGGACCCAAATCCGGAGCACTCGACCGCGAAGTACTTTCATGACGAGGCGTACTACCAGCTGCACAGCGCGAAGCAGGTGCGCGGAACGTACAGCGAGAGCGACGCGATTGCCGCGCTGCACCTCGTGTGGTTCTCGCAGCTCTCCGGCGGCACAACCGACTGGCAGCCCGTCTTCGCTGTTGCGTGCGACTGGGTCGCGCAGCAGACGGATCTGCTCACTAACGACAACCCCCGGCTCGCGCTGCAGAACCTCACCCCTGCAGGTCAGCTGATCGTGAAGCTCACTCTGGTTCGTCCTTGCCGCAGCTCTGCCGAACGCGCCTTTAAACTTTTTTTATTTTTTAAAACAGTGGCTAGACATTTTCTCAAGCCTCACGGTGATGCGCCCACCAAAATACCTCGCGCTCTACAAGCGCCTGTTCGGCGACTTGGCGGGGTGGCAGCACGGCGATATCCGCATGGACTCCCTTACGGGGTGCCCAGAGGAGGTCCTGCTCGGCATTGCGGAGGTGTCTGCGCTTTCGCATTGGAAAGCGGCGGAGAAGCGCAAGGGATCGCTCAGCAACCGCGACCTCATACGGCGCGGCGACGAAATCGAGCAGCGGCTCCGCAAGAGCGCAGAGTCCCCTGTGTCGCGGGGCGCAATCGACACAACGCCACTACACCCGACGCTCGTGCAGGCCGACTCGGAAGCAGTCGACGCCGCGGCGTACCCCAGCAACGAGACCCGCCAGCTGGTCGCCAAGATCTTCTCCGAGACGGTGCTGCTCTACTTGCACACCGTCCTCAGCGACTCGAATCCAGGTATGTACTTAAGAAATAATTCTATCAAAACTCACTGACGTCGGACAGGTGTCCCTGAAATCAGCACCTCAGTTGGGATCATCGTTCAGTATCTGGGGCAATTACCTTCGTCCGAAGTTGATAGAGCACTTGTCTTCCCAATATGTCTGGCGGGTTGCATGACCGACGACTCGACCCTGCGGGAATTCCTGAAAGGGCGGTTTCAAGCGCTCGACGAGAGCCTGGGGAACCTCATGCGGACTCGACTGCTTATGGAGGCCGTCTGGCAAAAACGAGACGTCAGCGGAGCGACCGTTGACTGGCGGGAAACGATGCGCGAGCGGGGACTGAACTTACTGTTGGTATAATAATGGCCGCCGGTATTGTTCTGTTCTTCTTGCACGACTCCACGCCTTGAGTATACTCACTCCATTTAACTATACCGCCTGTTCGTTCACGCATACCTGAAGTCCTCGTATATTAGTGTTGTACAACGTTTTTAAAATGAAATTGGAATTCTCTTACCTTTGGGCGATAGATTATATGTGCACTGTAGAAAGGTCTCGTAAGTACATGCATTGAACCAAGTGCAAACATATCCCGTCACTATCGGGAATTGAGGAAAACGTCGACTCGATGGGGGCCAACGCGATATTTTTCGAAAAGTGGGGGTATAGAGACGTTTAAGAGTGAACCATGGGCGCTGAAAGGCAAGGCGAAGCGGAGTGGTACAAACGGAAACGGAAGGGCGATGGGCGAGGAGATGGAACTTGTGTCGGGATGGGTTGATAAAGAGCGAAAGCACCGGAAATGACATGGGTGTTCTGAGTAAAAGTGATCTGAGGAGACTTGTGATTGGCTGGAGTGCTCTCTTATGGAGATGTTGGTTGTTTTTCTTCATTTGGACCGGGATATATCAGAGCGGCTATCACAACAATCACCTGTAATGCGGAGAAAACAGCCGCCCAGCGCCAGCGCCCATGTCTTCCGACGGAATGGGGTTCTCGTTAGAGCACCGTCTTGCCCGCAGAGGGGCGCCCACTAAGCCATTCCATTCACTCTCCACTCCTCGGCGCTCCGTTCGAAATTTTTGGTTCAATGCTGTATCGCTATATTCATGCTACAGTATACATCCACGACTCTTGGCGACCAATCATCCGCAGTTCGCGAACAACGGACCACCAGCGGGCGGCCCCTATGTTCAATACGGAATTGCAACGGAAAGAACGGAATTGAAACGGAAACATATTTTACTTCCACGGAAACGGAACTATAAACCTCGGCGACGCTCCCTGTTCTTACCTGGTCTCGTCCATTCCCCTTGAAGCTGCTTGCTGGTCTTTCAGAGTCTCGTTCGCACTTTGCAACCATCTTTTCTCTCGGTCAACGCGCCATGATATCAAAATGATAATCTCCCGCTGTTCGTAACAATATCGGGCGGTTCACACAGCGCCCAACGCCTAAATGACTCCTGGTGACAGATTGATGTGGCCCTAAGTTTAAGTCGTGTGCTGCGCCGTCCAGCGCTACGGTCCCATGCCAGCCCATGAAGAGTTTCAGCGCGGCGTGTACAAACCGATATGCAATCC
This sequence comes from Mycena galericulata, assembly GCA_029289565.1. Lineage (NCBI taxonomy): Eukaryota > Fungi > Basidiomycota > Agaricomycetes > Agaricales > Mycenaceae > Mycena > Mycena galericulata. Next base: position 76,051 of record JARKIA010000453.1, read on the forward strand.
AAGGTCCACAAAGTAGCTAACTGTAAGTACCTAGCAATGTTTCTAGTCCTCCTCCAGCATTTCCGATACCCGCAAACCAATGTTCGTCGCCAGCGCAAGGAAAAGCACCAGACAGAGTAACGTCGGCCCGTACTTGTCGTAATATAGACCATCCGCTCTATGCGCTCTCAGCTGGTACGCACGGTACACAAAGATCGTGGCAGAGTAGGCGATCGCAAGCAGCGCCGCGAACGTGAACAGCGCAGCACTAATGAGGCCCCGAGAATCTTCCGGCGATGTAAAGTTCAACAGCGTAGTTGCGATCGTGCCAATGAACACGGCATTGTTCAGCCATTTCTGGAGGAACACTCTGAGAATGGAACAACAGGCAGACAAATTTAGCAGTACGCACTAAGAACGTCCGCTCGGCGGCGAAATAAACCTTGGGCTCGATGCGGACGGGAACTGAGATGCGTTTGCCTGGAGGCGCGTGGTATTCCCTCGACAAATGCCGTTCATCGTCAGGCCGAGATGTTAATGGGTCGTCCACGTCCTCGTCGTCCCCTTCAGGCGCGGGCCGCGTCTCCTCCTCCTCCTCCTCCTCCTCCGGCCGGTGCGTCAGACCGCGCCGCGTCCGCGCGACCTCCTTCTCGTGCTTCAGCCGATCCCGCAACGTCTCGTCAAACGCAGAGGATGGCGCGAGCGGGTCGATCGACAGCGTCCTGGGCTTCTTCGCGATCGGGATGGCCCTGCTTCTGCTCCTGCTCCTCCCCGCCGCCATGCCCGCCGCGACAGCCGCCTCGTCCTCGTCATCCGCGTCGCTCTCCTCGTCCTGGAACCGCCGGCTCGACTTGACGCCGTTGGCGCCCCCGCCCCCGCCGACGCTGCCCGCGACGTCCGAGACCTGCCTCGCCTTGAGCATGTGCTCGCGATACGCAATCGCCTCCGCGACTTCCTTCCCGCTCAGCCCCGTCCGCTTGTCCTCGTCCCTCGCCGGCACGAGGTCCGCGTCGTCGTCGTCCTCGCCCTCCGACACCGGCTCGTGGTACATCCCCGCGCCTTCGTCGTCGAACAAGGGCGAATGCACGCCCGACGTCGGTTGCTCGGACGAGTTCTTCGAAGACGAGCCCGCGGTGGACGTCATGGCGCTCGGCCGCTCGATGATCGTGAGGTACCCCGTGTCGGGCTTGAGGATGTCCGTGTCCACTGCGCGCCGAACACACACACAATTAGTATTCACATGTAATCGATGTAAAGCAGCGTACTTTGCGGGAGCCAGAACGGGACGAGATCCACCCGGTTAGGTAAAAGCGTGGCGCAGCCGTGGATGAATTTGCTACGGCAGCTTCGTGAGCACCGGCGAAGCATGGAAACGGAAACGGAGATGAAAGGATGGATGGTACATACGAGAACTTGGGAACGGCCTCGACGAGGTGCGACTGCACGAGGTCCATCACCCACTTGGGCGGCTCCTGCCCGAACTGCGTCTGCAGCTTCACCTCGAGCACGCCGTATCTGTGCGTTCACTCCGCGGTGAGTAAACGGCGAACTGTAGAGTAGGGAAGGGCACAACCACATACTTGAACAGTTCCTTATCGTCAGGGAGCAGCTGCTCGAACGGGAAATCGATGCCAATGTCCGTGCGGCGCCAGTTGTCCCCTGCGCGCGTCCTCCCATCCCAGTTGTCCTCCCGCACGAGCGTGAGCTCCGTATCCAGCGATATCCGCACGCGCGCGTCGCCGGGCAGCTGGAACGCCGTGCGATTGTAGAAGGAGCGCATCACTGTGCGGCGCGCGCATCAGAATACGGAGCCGAGACACCCAAGGGCGTACTTTACGTACCAGGCTTGAGTCCCCGAGTGAGCACGGCGTACTGCACCTCGTTCGCCAGTTGGATCATCGTGTCGACCTCCTGCTGCGTCTTCTTGCCCTTCTTGACGAGCTGCTGGAACTCGGCGTCGACGGTGTATTCGCCCCGCAGAAACGCGTTGACGAGGTGCTCCTTGATCGGGAAGCGTGCCTTGACGGATTTCTCACCGGTCCAGTCTTCGCGGTGGGTTTTCCGCTCCACGAAGATCTACCGATCGCGGATAAATTAATGGGTGGCTTTGTGCCTTCGAGACCCACGCACAGTTTTGACGTCGGTGTCGCCGTACCAGCGCAACCGGATGGCCTCCGCTCCTTCTGTCTTTTCGAGGCGCCCCAAATATAATTCAAGGTCTTCGTTGTCAAAATAAATGGATGTGATAGCTGCGCACAGAAGTCAGGCCGAGACTTCAACTGCGAAAAGACGACGGACCGGAGTCCTTGCCGTCGAATTCCTTGTCGGGATTGAACACTGTAATGCGTTCAGTAAGATTTCTTCATAGTCACATGCAAACAGCATACCTAGCACTGGCAGGTTACGCAGGATAGCCAGCTTCAGAGGTACTAGGTTATCGGGATGCACCTACAGGGTGCCGTTATTCAAACTGAGAGGTAGCGAATATCGCACGCACCCAATATTTCGTCGTTTGCCGGACGAATGCACTCTGACTGCCGCCGGCGGTTGAATCTCCCTGAACGGGATGGCCCCTGGTGCGTACGAGGTCATACAGACTGGAGAGTTTGACGATCAGGGCGTCCCAATTATACTTGTAGAACGGCCGCTTTTCCAGGTAGTCTTGGACGAACGTTGGTTTGAGCGCAAGGTTTGTTTGTTTCTACCCACGAGTTCAGCATGCACTCATGCTTTTGTGCGGAGAGGAACCAACGTCATGTTTCTGCAACAAGGTTCAGTCAACAGCAATATAATGCACAAGACAAGCGCACCTTCAATATTTTCATGAAGCCTGTGATATTTAGTTTGGTATACAGCGCTAGGTCGTGCACATCCGCGACGAGGTTGGCGACCTCCTCTTCGAGTCCGTGGAACCGTGCCTCTAGCGCATCGAAGGACTCGGCGCCCATGGAGGAAACATCCTCTTCGGATTCCGTGTCAGACTCATCGTCAGAGCCGCCGTCTAGCCCGTAATTATCATCCCGAAGCTGAGTCTCGGGGTCCGCAGACGAGTGCCGTTCGTGCTGCCTCGGGCCATATTCCGCGTCTTCCGTTACAAGCCGCTTGACGTCCTTCTCGGCGTCTCGTATGCGCTGCGATAGCTCGGTGGTCTGGCGGTGTTTAGCACATAAGCGGACCCAGCAGCAACTTGGGGAACAAACCTTGGCCTTCTGAAAGTCGTGAATTTTATCGAGTTCTCTCTCGAGGAGGTCAGTAAAGTCTTTCTCGTCGGTCGCGGCCCATCCGCGTCCGGTGGTTCGATTCTAGACGTCCTGCGTTAGTTTCGGGGCCTCCCTGGCGAGCAACACGACAAACTTTGAGCTCGCGCTTCAAAAGGTTATAGTCCAAGTAGAAAGGGCGCCACTCATTATACAAATCGGTCTTTTCGACCGGTCAACTTCAGTCGCTGCTGGGAGATAGACAAGTCAATGCACGTACACTGATTTTTCGGCCAAATTTCATGGTAGAGGTGAATGAATATGAGATATGTTATTTCCTTTCGACGTTACTTCATAAAGATCAGCGGTAAATGCGATCGACGGCGGCTACAATTGGCAATTTCGAACGTGCGTCGTGCGAGGTGGGAGGGCGCGCGCGTCACGCGACCACTCGCTTGCTCTCGAGTCTCGGCCCATTCCAGCTGTTATTACTCTCTTCTTACCTCGATGCGCCTCGGCACGTTCGTGGAGACTTTCTCGGTATCCCAGCGACAATTCTTAGCCCGAGCGTTCCCACTGGGTCCGATTCTCGGCGGAGACACGACTTTTTAAAGCTGGGTCACCAATTTCCGATTCACTTGACTGTCGGTTGCAAGACCTCTTGGGAAAACGCTCTCAAGGTCATACTCAGTACTTTACTGTCCTCAAGTTGAAACACTTGGCAACCCTCATACACGAACATGTGCATGCTTACATTTTTTGTGCGATGATTTCGATACGGCGGTTCATAGGTTTCGCACGTAATTCTATTTTGACTGCAATTCTGGCTATACATATTCCATCGACTGCGCCTCGGGGGTGGAGGAAGTTATCAAGACTGTAAGCATACAGGAGAACAAGATTTAATACCAACATGTGAGTATAAGGACGTAGAGTAGTAAGTATAATAGCTATCATATAAAAGCAAGAAACATATCTCCGCCATCACCCTCCTCTCGCCTCGAGTTCGACACCACAGATCTCCTGAACGCCTTCCCGGAAGAACACGACGTTGTACTCGAGGAGCCCCCGCCGCCCCTCGTACACCCCGGTCGGTACGAGCGCTAGAAGCGCTAGATGTGGCGTGATCAAGTGGTACGTCAGTGTCGTACCCGGGGCAGAAGGATGCAGCGAAGCGGCGGCGCTGGGGTAAAAGCGGTCCTTCGCCTCCTTCGGCGACGGGACGGGTTGTTGGGCGACGGCTCGGCGGCGGGTATTCGTAGGCGGGTAGTGCTCGAGGTTGGTGATCTAGCGAAAGTCAGACCAATGAATAACTTTAACTGGCGTTAAGCACCGGTATAGAGGCCCAAAGGCATTCAGCATGGAGAGATAGTCGCAGCATAGGTTGTGCGTTGCAGAGTCCACTGGAGACGCGTCGGTTGCGACATACAAACGCGACGCGGCGTCAAAGAGGAATGCTTTCGGCGATTGCGAGTTCTGTAGAGAGCGTGAGCTATATTATGCATCGGGTAAAGAGAAGGCTATTTACCGCGCAAAAAAACGTTCAGAAGGTCCTCGAGAAACGGTAGCGAATGGATGAGCTTGTGCAAGACCTTCGAAAAAGCCTCGTGCAGCGAGTGGTCATACACTGAGGTCAAGTGGAAGTTGTAGGGCATCTGCTCGCATTCCCGCTCCATCAAGTGGTCCTGAACGCGTTCTTGAATTTGCCGGAAGTTCTCTAGGATCGATTAGAAAAAAAATCGAATGCGGTGGTAGCACATTATCCTACCAATCTTATCATCCTCCTGTAGTTTCTCCGCCTTGTGAACGAATACTTCCACGTTCAATTGCGGATTATCATTGTAGGCCGCGATTATAAACTCGACGAGTTTGCTGATCGGCTGCTTGTACAAATCCTAGCCGCCGCCGGGCCTCAGTTTCGTCCGGCGAGAGCGAAAAGACGGAACCCACGCGAATATCGATCACAAAGATGAGGGCGCTGAACTGCGATAGCGGCGCGCCGAGCGTGTCCACTGTGATATTCCCCGGACAGTCCCATATCTCCAGTGGAATGACTGTGCTGCGCGTGAAAACCAGGGGTCAACGAGCCATTCCGGAAGGGGGCGCACCGGGAGGGAGACAAGACGCACTCGTAGGCATGCTTGGAGACGCGCATGGTCGTTTCGAGGTAGAATGTCTGTTTTGGAGGGAGCGCGTTGAAGAGAACCTCGTTGATGGAGGTCTTTCCGCTGCGGCGCTGACCAAGGAGCAGGATTTTTGTGCGCGCTACTCCATTGATGGAACTTGTGCTGCTCATCGAGCGTTTTGGCTCCGCCGTCGAGTTGTCCGTGCTGGTCATGGTCCAAGGTCAGCTGTCGGACGTTGGTCCGAAATGGTCGATGCTGTCGGCCGAAAGGCAATTTAAGGACTTGCTCTCAACATCCACTACCAATGCGTCTTGGTCGTCTTCGTGCCTTTTTGCCGCAGAATCTCAATGGAATTGTCTGAAAACCTCAAATAGAGACTGTACAATCTACTTGATTTTTTTTCTCGGAGATTCCCTGGTCTAATAAATATCGTTCAACTTCTGTTCAACACTCTCTTGTGAAGGACCCGCTTGAATTTTTACATCTCCGCGTTCGTCTCCTCTTGCTCGGACTCGGACGTCCTTGGTTCGAGTCTTCTCGAGAGTACCGTTTCTCGAACCTCAATGATAACGGGCACAATTACGCCATGCTCAACTTGGTTCAAGTTGATCGAGTAGGCTGCTGATAGCTGCTGCTGACTGTTCGTTAACTTGGAGTACATATTATTATTCTTCATCACGAACCACGCCACTATTGGCCTTGGCCGCCGGCTTCACCTCATCGCTGTTATTTATTCTGGTCTCCGGTCCGCTGCGACACTTGCCTGCTGGTTGTACTTGATTCAGAGCGTCTCAACGGGAACGGGAAACGCCACTTCCCGCCTATTCGCCTCTTGCAGTGTTTCAACGATTAATCTCTCGATAGCTGGCTATGTCCGTGTTATTATTCGCGAAATGACCGGATCGAAAAACTCTCCATGGATTGTGTTTCCTGCCAGCGACCTGTCAGAGCACAGCAAGGACGGTTTATTGTCTTGACCACCCCCGGCAATCGCCGTCGTCGCCAGAATGGTCGGTGCCCTGGACTGAACGTAAGGCCGTGCATTTCCTTGTACTAGTTCTAGGAATAAGTACTCTCAGATACTCTCCGAGTCGGCGGTATAGTTATTACCATCAAGTATCGTGATGGATCTCTATCGCTCGTTCTTACTTATCTTCAAGGAAACTCCCTGGAGGCCACAGACAAGGTTCCCGCATTCTTGTTTTCAAGTTTGCTGCAAGAAGTGGTGTTCCATTTCAAACTAGGGCCGCTAATTTGCCATACGTGAAGTCTCTACCAGATTCCCCCAGTTTGTGCGAGCAGGCGCGAACCTCGGGAAAACAAATGGGGTCCAGGAACCAAGATAAAAAAAGGAGCTAAATCTATATGTCAAACGCGTCAGAACGCGCCCCGTTTTTTTTATCAACCGGATAAGACACAACTCCGGCGGTCTACTCCGGTAGCATAGGTGATAATCTGCACTTGGCAAGCACTTGGTTAGGATAATTTAGGATAATTGTCCCCAGTCTTCATCTTGTGGGGTTTGGCGCCTCCGGATTTTTTGACTCCCGTAGCAGAATTCTTGAACGGGGCGGGCGACTCAGACCACCGATACTTACCTACCTGTGCACCTCGAATGCAGATCTCTTTGATGAATCTAGTGAAAGCATCATGGTTGGTACCATTGTCCAGATGTTTCTTTGCATGCCCGAGGGAGTGCCGAGGGCCGATGAGCTCGTACAGAAATGCCGTGATTGCTTCCTAAACGGGACGTGTTGAGCACGTGCTGGGAAGGGATCCAAAAATTTCAATCCGTTGGGGCAGCAAACTGGGGATTCATATAGACATCTCTTCCTCCTTCCCTCTGCGAGAATGGCAGCTCAACCCGTTCTGCTCGCTGGGCAGCCTAAAATCACAACGAGACCCATCGTCGTCTCCCTGGGACAAATTAGAGTATGTATCCCTTCTTGACGCGCGTCGAAAACACGTTCTAATCCACTCCAGGTTTCTATCCCTGTTTCTACCACCCCCGACGAATGGATCTCCGCAGAGGTCCTTAGAGATGATTTCGCGCACGAGCAGTCGCTCTTAGATGCGGTCGACGCAACCGCGCAACTCGAAAATGAAACCGAGGCAACAGTAGAGCTCGCAGCGCGTCCTGGGCTACGTCGCCCAGAGGGTCCCCAATTGCCCGAATCCACCGCAGCTCGCGCATTTGCTGCTCAACGTGTTCAAGCACTTTACATCTACGTACC